>RJWH01000748.1:0-116058 GCA_004363575.1 Solenodon paradoxus | reverse complement strand
CTGGCTCAGTTTTCTCTACAGAAAAATATGAATTCCAAGATCTCACAGGACTTCTATAAAAAATAAATTCATGTGTAGTACAATATCAGTAGACATTGGTAAATCTACTTTGTAGAAGCACACACACACACACACACACACACACACACACACACCACTCCCCTGATTTATAGTGTTTTCCAATATCCATAGTATAAATTCTCCTACCATGGCTGATTTTAATAACTGGCTTCCAAAAATTTCACTACCAATGGTTTAACAACTAGCTTAAAAAAATTCCTGAATATTTAACAAATACCTCTGATGAGCCTCTAGGATCCAGCTCTGATTCACCATTGATCATATTCAACTAGTAAACAAGAAACATATTCAATTAAAAAAAATTAAAATAGCGAAACAGCATAATATCTGATATTAAATACAATGTTCATCTCAACAATTACTCAATTCAGCACTCTTACAGAGCTTACACACTTACACACTTGCCTTTTTACCAGCCAAGAACATGGAGACAATGACTGCAGGAATCACATTGAACCCTCCATGAGCATTCAGAACATGCCCTACTCCTTTTCCCTCCATTTCCTATTCACTACCTCATCTATAGGGTTGACTCTTTTTTTTAAAGACTCATATTCCTTTAATGAGCCTGACCCATTTTATAAATGTCGCTTTTGTGCAATTCACAATAGCCAAGACATGGAAACAACCTAAACGCTCGTCAACCGATAACTGGATAAAGAAGCTGTGGTCTATGTACTCAATGGAATTCTATGCAGCTGAAAGAAATGAAACCATGTCCTTCGCAACAACCTGAATAGAGCTAAAAGGGATCATGTTAAGTGAAATAAGAAAGAGAAAGAGAAGTACAGGATGGTTTCACTCGTACGTAGAATATAAAGAAACAAAGTAAACAGACAAATCTCAGCAAAATTCACAGACTACAGGACTGTAGCTACCAGGAGGGTAGAAAGAGGGAGGGAATAAAGGACGGAAGTGGTGCATGTGGTGTAAAATGCACAGACTGAAGTTTGAATTCAATATCCTAAAAACTCAGGTAGCAATGTAAGCAAATAAATAAATAAATAAATAAAATAATAAATATGCTGCTTTTCTCTGTGTCAACCTAAAGCCTCTGATGGAGTCTGATTCATGCACTCTGGATCCAACTCATGCTCAGCCCCCAGCACACAAAGCCAGGTCTCCCTAGTTTCTCTTAAGAAGAAAAGTGACACAGCCTAGAAACTGTAAAATTGGGACTTGATCTTCACAGTCTGAGCTCTAGCCATGTAGACCATTTAAGTTATGTTTCACTTAGAATAACACCTTCCTCTCTTAGCTTAGCTTCCTCTCTCCATCTCTACCTGAATAACCAACTACACCTCCTTTATGTCTTGTCTTAGGTGCTAGTGCCTGTAGGGAGGCTTCCCTCATTACCCAAGATTCCTTGCAGAGTCTCAGCTGTTGATATCCTGGTGCATTGTGTTTTCCTCTTAAGCTGAAATGTAATTTCTTGGTTTCTCTCTTAGCTCACTGTACTTAAAAAGTTATTGAGCGCAGAAAGGTTGCCATATTTGTTGTTTTGTTCTCAGTGCCTAATACAGTGCCTGGTACATAGAAATTCAATAATTTGTATGTAATTACTGAGTTTATTATTATATACAGAGAGAGTGTCCTCACCCCACCCCACCTCCTTTTTTATTTTGCTTCCTAGCCCCAAGTTCTGCTCTGAAATCCCTGTGGACCCACTTGCTTTAAGGACACAGAGTAAAACAGTACAGTGACATTACACCTAGAGAGTTGCTCTGGTGAGCTCAGGCAGTTGGCTGACTCTCCCGTCCTGTCAGCACATCACCATGCTGTCCCCTCCAGAGCACACCTGAGACTTACTTAGCACAGACTGCAGCTGTGTGTGCTCCTACTCTCTTTCAAAGGAACACCAGGAGACCTAATTTTGTTCAACTTTATCTCCTTGTATAGGGAGGACAGTCCCTAAAGTTTCCAATGACAACAATTGATTTGATCACATCTTTATGATCTAAAAGGTGAGAATGACTTTGCTAAAATTGTGATTTTCTCATTCTAAAGGAACTCCAGTCCAAAGTTCAAGAAAACATCTCATTTTAAAATCTAAAAACAACTGTGACTCTCCTAGTCCATCTAGTGCAGGCATCATTATCAAATGATTTAATTTCTGAGGGCAACATATAGAAATTATCTTGGTGAAGACCCTGATTTATAAAATCCTATAATTTGGGGAAAATGACAATCTCAGCTCCCTGTATCTGAAGCCCAAACAATACACAAATCAAAGGACTGAGAAACTTCTGGAAAACACAATGGGCAAGTATGTTCCTGATTTTTTGCTCACTTACGCAAGATGTAAATAAAATAATAATGTCCTGCTATTGTTATATGTAGGATATGGTTTCCTTTGAGTTCATGAAAACTTTTCTGTCAAAACTAAAGATGAGTCCAGGGGTTCTTCAGTCTTTTCCTGCTCAAACACTATTATGGATCCAAGTCATGTTGAAAAACAGTGGTGCTTCAATAACACATTGCCCTTTTCCAGATTATCTATATTTCTCCTCCAAAACCATGGTCCCATTTCAGTGATTCATATTACCTCGCTGAGGTCATTTTATATGTGTATATATATTATACATATACATATATATATTATACATATACATATATATATATATATATATGTATACTTTGCTGCTCTCCCTTGTCAGATTCCTTTATGATTTCCTTTCCTAAATTTATCTAGGATCATGTTACTCTTTTGAGAAAGAGATTTCAACAGATTTTTTTTTCACTTTTTTTTTTCCTGGTACTGAATTATATTGTTTTGCCTTTCACCAAATAATATGCTTTTCTTTTTTATCTCTAGTTAAAGTTTTGTTGTTGTCTTTTTTCTTCTCTGGTGCTACTGATGTTTCAGATAGGCAAACAGGAGCTTCATACTGTCTTGTTGAAATTTATTTACATAGCTTTCTATATTTCTCCCATGGTAAGTACTGGACTCCTTAAAGAAATTCACAGGTTTCTTTGTTTTGGGGCCCCATCGTACCCCTCTCTTGGCACCTAGACATTCAGTCATCTTGGTTGAAATATTAGTCTTTGGAATAAAACAGTGGTTCAATCAAATGCTGATGGTCAGGGGCTCCTATGTGTTACAAGATTATGTGATCCAATATGCTAATATCCCATGCAAAAACATTAATTTTTAAATGAAGATGGAATTGTTTGTGATACTTTTATTCTTTTGTATGACTTTAAGTAGTTAGAATGAATATTAGAGCTTATAAGAAATGAACAAGAGAATTTGACAACTGGCAAATGTTTACACATTAAAATTCAATCAACCGTAGACAAATGGAAAATTTCAAGGTTGCAATTCACTGGTTTCTTGAGTAAACCTGCCAAATAGGAGCATGTACTACTTCATCAAAAATTGTTAGAACTATATTGTAAATTTTGTCTCAGGTGCAATGATTTAAACCACCGAGAAAAAAGATGAGAAGAAACAATATAGATCTTGTAATAATTCCAAGTGCTAAATATTATTTTAAATCCACCTGGGTATTTGATGGTGAGACAATAATTTAAAACTGAAAGTAAAATTCCAGATGACACTAATCTCTGGAATATGACACACTCTATAGGAAGCTGCAATTTGCTATCTTCTAATGGTCTTCTTTAATGATTATGTTGATTTTCTTACCCCTATAGTTCTTCAGATTGAGGGATAAACACAGTGAACTCAAGAAATGGTATCTTTGGATGAGATAAATGTATCACATAAATTATGTGTCCTTCAGTTCCTAGTCTCTGTAGTTCTATTCTGACACTCCTTGTTCACCCTGTGTGTGTCAGCTCTGTAATGAAGAGAATAAAGATTATCAAACACTGCCCCCTGTGCTTTGAGTACTCATATTCTAGTGATACAAAAGACAAGCAAGCATATTCAAAATGTGTAATGCTTGAATAAAATACATTCAAATTCCTATAGAAATATGAAAGGAGCACATTTGAGGCACTGAATGGACATTCGGGAGATCTATGGAGCAATGACAATGGGCTCAGGACTGGAAGAAAGAGAGGGCTCTCTAGATCCAAGGGGATAAATAAGACAATGAATTTTCCTGAAAAACAGGACAACAAAAGAGAACATATAGAGACATGACAGAACAAGGCACATTTAAAGAAAGCAAACTACAGTGTGAGTGGAAGATGGGATATATGGGACAGAGGGAAGAGTGAATCCAAAATGGTAGTGATGATGGTGATGGTGAAAAAGATTTAAAGGGCTGTGTAATGAGAGTTCTGTCAGTAAATATTAAACAGGAGAGAGAGGTTTGACATATGGAGATACAGAAGACAACTGTTCTGGTGTAGATAAAAAAATAAAATAACGAATGGCTGTGGGAACAGAAGGAAAGGGATGCATTTGAGAGAGATTTTGGAGATAAAGATAATCCTCCTTGGTTCCTGTTAGGATAAATGTGTTACTAAGAAAAACAGGAATTTAGAGAAACAGGTATTTCAGACTTGGAATCACAGTTAATGATATTCATTTGGATTTTAAAAGATTTTCTGAAAGGCCACAAGTAGAGAGATGTCCTATGTCATTTATACCTCGTATGTCAATGACACCTCATTTTTTAAAAAGACAAAAAATTTATACGAGTACTTAAATTTTATGTAAAAAATTACTTCAAGTATAATAACAGATCAGGAACTAAGAAGTTGCAAATATTTCCAACTTAGTTACTTTTAATAGCTTGATTTAAAATATTAGCACACATTTTTAAAAATTGTGGTATTTATTTCATTTATCCTTTTCTCAGATATTGAATCAATTATAAAATAATAGTACTGGTAATTCACATAAGACAATTTCATTTTCTTTATTATTTACAATCTTGTCATCAATACATATAAAGAGCCATAATGATGTATATATTATACTTGTGATATATATCATTGATGCTTTACTAAAAAATGCATATATGTATGACTATCAGTAAGATATAAACAATATATAAAAAATGATCCTTTTATATCTTATACAATAAGACAATCAGGAACATTAGTGATGTATCACATGATTGTATTAAATTACAACACAGGTCAGAGAAGATCTGGAAATTTGAAAATATAGAGGCCATGTATAACATATAAATAACATAATAGCTAGTGAAGTGCATTAAAAGATGGAATATATCACAAATCCCAATTACTGGACATTTCATATCTGGACCTAACACAGTCTGAAGGTTACATGATAAAACACATGCGGTTGTGTGTTGATGTATATCTGAGGAATGGGGAAAATGGCATACGGGGAATCTACACATATGAGTTTAATGTATAAAATCAAAGTTACTGCAATAAAAAATAAAGTAAATTGACTTAAACAAAAACAATAATCCTCGGACACTTACAATAAAACTGATGTTAGCAGCAGAAAAGCGGGTGGGGTATATGAGCAAGTGGTGGTGGGGTCCAATGGACAGTGACAGAGGACTTTTGGTAATTTAGTGATAGGTGTTGTGTGTTGACATGTATTTGAAAAATGGTTAACGTACACATATGAACTTTTATTATCTTGTAAATCAATGTGACCTCAATGAATATTAAAAAGACATATGCAGTAATTACCTCAATTGCTAATTACTGCATATATTTACTGAAAAATAAGCTAAGTAAAGGTGAAATATGGAAATATGCATGTCTGATGTCAATGATACTACAAACAATAAAAGCCAAAAAAACATGAAGAAGAAAATCTGCTGGAAATAGTGCAGATGTGCAGTTTTTTGGGGTGGTAGCGGGGATTTTTCCTGTAACAAATGAACACCATTTATTTACAATTCCATAAAGTGCTTACCAATTTCTGCACATGTTATATTGAAATGAGATAGAAATATGGCCATGAATGGCAGTCTCCACAGCAGTGCTATGTTAAAAGAGGCCCTCAAGAAAGAATCAGAGACTAATTTGTTCTAAAATGTGAATAACACAACAGTTTCAACTGGTTTTACATTTTACAGAACTCAAACCATTAAGGTTATTGAAATCAGGAATCAGGAACCTATAGGCACTGTTTTCAAATAAGGCTAATCAAAAAGGGTTTCAGTCCTCATTGCATGATGAAAATTCCTTGTGTATTCGTGAGTACAAAACACAGTCCAAATGCTTATTTCATATGATAGATCAGGAAACAGAAAGAAGGGAAAATAGATGAGGGTCTAATAGGAATTAGGTATTGAAGTCAAGCAACATTCAGTTTCCCCAATGAGTGTTGTATTCTCATTATTCAAATATGTTCAGGGGGAAACTTTTGCTGTTGGAAAAGTTTTCTCTTTTCTCAGGGATATAGAAGTCTTATGAATGGCGAAGTTACAAGAAATGGTTGTAGATGCTGCAACCTGTGGTGCACCTGCTCTGAACGAGAAATGTTTTTGGCACCTTTGGGCATTATTTACGTACATCAATAAGGTAGAGCCTTCTTGACAATTTTACAGATAAGCTATGCAATCAAAGGTCACACAACTAGTAAGTGCACAGACATTATTTTAAACTATCCTCAACACTTCAAAACTGTACTATTTCCATTTGACTAAACTAGATATGAATTTTGAAATTATTTGGTTAAATATTTTCAAAGGTGTTGTATATGAGTTTATCTGATTATACATCTAAGCGTAGATATTTCCGTACTTTCATGTACAAGCATGTACATATGAACCTTTGGACTTTGAAACCTAAAATAACTACACATTTTTGGTTCCTAAGACTCTTCTTAACTAAATACAAGGAGTCACTACTCTGTAGTTCTCAATCTGCCGATCTGCACTGTTGTCACAATAGTTCTGATAGGACTCTTGCTGCAGTGGTCTCAGCTGTGACAGCCAGTTTACCAGATCTCATTTTTACTTGTTTAATTCATTCTGTGCTCCTTCTAAAAATGGGTGCTACACATGCCAGCTTCCAATTTATGCCTCTATTTTTCATGAGCTCTGGGCCTTCACACTCTCTCCAACTGCTGTTGTGGTCGCAGTATCGCACCACATAGTCCTACAAGGTCATTTTGACAAGAAGGACATGGGTTCATTATGTGAGCAGCCAGTGAAGCTATGATTGTTCTTTTGGTGGCATATTTATGTAATGAGAGCACTGTAAATGGTGTCTTGTCAGATAAAAATGTTTTCGAACTTATGACTGCTCTATGTTTATGGCTGGGTGCATTGCTGAATTGACAGTAGTCTGAATAATCCAAAGACCTGATGACAATAAAAAGTCCTATAAATATGGGGTTAATAGTCTTGTGAAAATAAAGACAGTAATATCTTCATTCACTCGTTCACTTATTCATTTACGTTTTTAAAACTCAACAAGCATTTATTTTACAGGTGTCATGACAGCTTGTAAGGATGTATCAGAGATAAGACACTGTCCCCAGGGAGCTTACAACATAAAAGGTGCTACAGACATCAAACAAGAAAATCGTAATTCAGAAATGTGCTAACCAAGAAGCTGGCATGGAGACTATGGGAACACTAAGAACAGACCCTTGGGAAAATGTATTTGATTAGGTCGCAGCATATAATTAGTGAAGAATGAAACTGAAGAGAAAGGAAGGGGACTTAGATAAAAAGTCTTACATATAATGTCGAGGAATCTGGACTTTATCCAGCTTAAAATGAGGAGCCACACAGGGTTTTTCAATAGGACATGATCAAGTTTGCATCTTTACAAAGTTATCCCAGCTGCACTAAGGAGAAGGTAGACACATTCAATCTTTGAAGAAAAAATGCCTTGAAAGAATATTTTGTAGAAAATTGGGGAGGTAATGTAGGAGTTACCTCAATCAGGGTAACTAAGATAAGGATCTAGGGACAAGCTACCCAGGATGGTCTTCTGTCTGGGCTCAGATAAGGCATGGGCCTTCAAAGGGTCTCCCATGGTCCAGACACAGGGAAGACGGAAAAAGCAACATTAGGATTGTGAGGACCATTCCTGGAGGGACACGAGTGGCAAAATACACAACAAGGAAAAGTAGCCTCATGACAGTAGACAAAGAAAAGTATTACTGGGCAATTGCTGGAGGAAATTAATCACTGTGACACATTCTCAAGTCCCTACCTTGTATAAGTACATTTCTAAAACCAAAATATGCCTTCAGTTAGATGCCTTTCACTGATGGAGTGATCACTATTATAAGTTATAAAGGAAACACAGGATGCAAATATTATCACATATTCAACTTTCCGCTGGATGTCTTTCTCCCTCTATATATCACAAGGGCCATTAGCTTAATAAGCATAAGCTATCGTATTTCCTCTTACCTCTCAAACCTACCGCTTATCTCTTATTTTAGTTACCCAGGCCAGAAGTCTGGGATCACTCAAGATTTCTCAAACATGTCTTCACTACCAACTTATATTTAAATTCTGATCAGACTGGTTCTTATTTACTTCTTTACTCTGTCCTTCTCTTCTCTGTACCTATGGGCATTACCCAAGTTAAGATCATCATCTCTTATCTGCAATAATTTCATATGGTCTCCTAAAAGATTGTATTGTGGTCAGAATCCTGGTATCAAATCTTTGTTTTGTTATGTACCCTGATTTCACGTAGCTAATGCTGCCTCACAGAATTTCAAGGATATTTGTAAAATGTGCTCATGATATATATGCTAAAAACTGCAAAACACGAATGAAAGAACTTCAAAAAGCTCTAAGTAAATGGAAAGGTATACTTTGCTAATGGGCTGAACAATTCAATATTGTCAAGATGAAGATTCTCTCAAATTTTAGCTATAGAATCAATATCATCACAATAAAATTCCCAACAACAAATTGTAGATATTGTACACAAAATGTACACAAAGTAAATAAACAGAATAACAAAAAATTCTGGAAAAATAACAAATGCAAAGAAGTTATACTGCTCAATTCCAAGACTTACTGTAAAGATGCTTTAATTAAGGTGGTGTTACACTGCCAAAAAGATAGACATAGACCAATGTAACAGAATCCAGAAGTAGACTCACGTAAATAAACTGAATTTTGACAAAAGGTAAAAGAAATATAATGGAAGAAAAAATAATAATTTCAATAAATTCTAGTGAAATGATATGTAAATATTAAAATAAATGTAAAAATAACATGTAAAAGTAAATAAGTGAATAAACCTTAACACATATCTCAAATCTAATAAAAAATTGACACAAAATGTATCACAAACCAAAATGTAAGCTGTAAGTTATAAAATTTGTGGAAAAAAACCCAGAAAACCTGTGTGATGGATTGATCTTACATGAATTTCGCTAAATCTAAGAAACCAGGCCCAAAGACTATATATTGCATGATTCTATTTCTATCACATTACTGAAAAGACAAACCTTATAAGAATGAGAAATCATCAGATTGCCAGGGTTGAAGGCAGGAAGGAATAAGGGGCTACCACATGAAATTTTGACAATGAATTTTACCAACACTCTGTAAAACTGAGTTGAATGATACATGACTATGAATTTGTAACAAACCATAGAATAACACCATTAAAAGGGTGAACATTACTGTATGCAAACTGGTTTTCATCAGCCAGGAAGGGAGGGGATGTCAGGGTGGAATGCAAACAGTGAAAGATGCATCTAACTTTATTGCAAATTCATGATACAATCTCACTGAAGGGGTTGGGGGTGTGGGAACTCTGACCAAAGAACATTGGAATTAATATTTTGATGAAAAACGGTATAGCTAAAGATAAAAGAACTATGCATAAACACGGTACAAATTTTATTTCTCATAGAAGTCTAAGTTAGTAATTCTGTTTCCCAATGTACTAGAACTGTAGAAGTAAGTAAATAGTAGCTATTAGGAGCCAGATTTCTCATTGTCAGAGAAAGAAGTTACAACTCAGTAAGGCGAGAAGTTCATAGCAAACCTTGCAGTATTGGATTACAGGTAGAGAAATATGAATGCATATTTAATTTAATATATACCCAGATACAGAAATAATTACAGGTGTGTGTGTGTACAAATGTGTTATACTATACATAATATATTTCTCAGATATGTTCAATGTTCACTGAGAGGGCTTAGAAGTAGTGATACCTTAGTAGCAACAAGTACACCCAGTATCAAGATCTTGGTTTCTAAATACCATTCTCCAATATAGCTAAGCAAGACTTCTGGAGAAATGGCTGATGTAACCCTGGAATAAGGAAATTATAAGATTAAACTGCATCAGTGTGTCATGCCAAATTTAAGGAATTACTAAAAAATAAAAAGGATGAAGATACATCCAAAAAGACAAAAGGCCACAGGAACCAGATTGAAGAAATCAAAGACAGAATAATGTAAGAAAAAAATGTAGTATTTGGTCATATTCAAGTCCTCAGAACCTGTAAATATGTTATATGTCAAAGGGAATTAAGGTTGCACACAATTAAGGTTGCTAATTAGCTGATCTTGAGATGGGGAAGTTATAGATTTTATGGGTAGGACCAATATAATTATAAAGGTCCTTATAAGTGGAAAAGGCAGAGAGAAATCAGCATTTGATGGAAGAACTGAAATGGTGGTGGAGGTCTTAATTCATTATCTACAGATGTTAACTTATAATGATGCATACCTTAAATCTATATTGTTTAAATGGAATGTTCCTTCAATAAAGTTAATTTAAAAAATTAACAGACATCCTACTAAATGGTAGAAGATGTTTGCACATCAAAAAAGGGTTATTATCCAAAATATATAAAGAACTCAAAAGGAGAAAAAAGAAATCTAATTAAAAATGGACAGAAGATCTTAATAGACACTTCTCCAAAGAAAAGATACAGATGACCAATAGGCACATGAAAAGATGTTCTACTTCCCTAGTTATCAGAGATGTGAAAATCAAAACAACAATGAAATTTCACCTCTCACCTGTGAGAATGACTATTATCCAAAAGACTGGAAAAAAGTGTTGATGAGGAAGAGGAGTAAAGTGAACTTTTAAACACTGTTGGTGGAAGTGTAAATTGTACAACCATTATAATGAGCCTAAATATATATATGTGTATATATACACATATGTATATATGTAATATTACTCAGCTACAAACAGATGAAATCCTGTCATTTACAACATAGATGTAACTAAGAGGGGATTATGATTATGAAAGAAGTAAGAAGACATTGTATGATTTCATACATAAGTGGCATATAGAGAAACCAAGCAAACAAATTAACTAAATCAACAAAAATAGACTCTTATTCTATAAAGTCACATTAATGGTTACAAGAAGGAAAAAGGGAATGGGGGAGGCAAACTGAGCAAAAGAGATAAACTACACAGTGAAGGAAGAATTGGACTGGTGGAGGTAAACAATGCATGGGTGTTGATATATAAAGATGCACATCTTAAACACATAGGATTATAATGCAATGTTTTTTCAATAAAATTAATTTTAAATGGTATGTTTTTATATGTAAATTATGCCTCAAAGCTGATTTGAAAAGAAAAAAAAAAAGCACTTAAAAAATCCCTTTAGCTTTACCAACAGAACATTTTATTATATCTAATGAAAAAAATTTAGCAGATAACCACAAACTTATAGTATAGTTTTATCTATTTAATGAACATTTTAAAATGTACTGTTTAGTAAAGTATATAGTCAATTGTACAAAATAAGCTTAGTCATACTCATAGTTTACTTTCCTGAATAGTCATTTAGAACCTATGGCTCTTTCTAGGTATTGTTTAGAGAAGGTATTCTAGCCATGGATACCTAATTACTAGAGTGGGCAGATTGTCCACACAGAGATCATTACAGAGGTGCCTACTGTGGACTATTTCATCTTGGTAATTTCATAACATTTGGTATAACCAGCCTCCTCCAGCAGTGCTGCTTAGTATAAAATTTTCTATATCATTTTTCTGATAATACCACCTCCAAAAACTAAGGGGAGAGGAGATCTGACTTGATCTTCTAAACAATGGGCCATGAACTTCAAAAAATAAAGTTCATTTATATGAATTTTTACCCAAGGTTGATGACTTCCCACTTCAGTGACTTGGGGGATTTATAAACCCATAGAATCATTTGGGATCTATGATTGCTTCTGTGAAAAACAGCAATCTTTAGTAAATTGTTTTCAGATTTTTCTTTTGTATTAAAATATATTTTCCTTTAAAAGAATAGATATGATCAGAGTTGCAAGGAGTTGAAAAAGGAATCATTTGCTTAACAAATGACTAATTGTGAATTTGAATGTGTATAGATGTTACTGAGCAATGCACTACTACAGAACCATTTCCAAATTCACTCTTCAAAGCAAACAAACACAATTCAATTAGAGGTAAAGCAGATTGGTCAATTTGTGTAACCAGTTAGAATGAATCTTTTTGTCTTTTTTGACCCTTAAGTTCAGAGAGCTGAGATAATCATAGCCAGTTCACCGTGATGTCAATAGTGCATACAAGGGAGCTCCCTCTTTTGGCTGTATCTGTCCTTGTAAATATGGGATGTGAGTGAAGATGTGTCTCTCCTCTCTCTCTGGGGTGTTAATCTGGGCTCAACAATTTCTTGTCCTTGCCTAAATCACCAAACTTTACTCTGTCCCTCAGAAAAACGCCCATCACAGTGATTTCCTTTTTACCAATATTCCCTCCTTGATTTGTAATCCCCAAATCAAGAAATAGACATGGGGGTGAATGGACTTGTTTAGAAGTTAGTAGATCAACTATAGCTAGTTTGAATGACCCCGGAAGCAGATTCTGAGACAGAGGTTAATGTTCAGTTGAGGGAAGTCCTAGAGGGAGGTCAGTTGTGTGGTGTCAGTCCCCAGATTTTTCAGCATCAGAGGATGAGTACTTCAGTGCTACAGGGTTGACCTAGACCAAACATCAAGGCATCATTCACATTGTTGATTAATATCCAACCCAGTCTTGCTCCAGGTATGAGTGAGGGCAGCTGGATTTTGTAGTATGGCAGCAGTGAATACAATTCTATCCATGTTAACATGGGAAAGGAAAAAGATGAGAACAAGGAAGAATATAGTCCTTACCTAGAACCCTGCCTACTTCCTCTCGGGATGACATTTGGGCTTACTTGGAATCTTAATTCTTTCTATTGTATAGATATTACAGATATATAAGAATTTTTACATTTGGCTACACATCAACTTCCTTCTTCCTTCCATAACTTTTCCTGAGCTGATTATAAGAAAAAATATTTAAATATTTATTTGCCCCCTTTTCAGGATTTATAATACCCTAGCAAAATGAATAAATTTTCAATCGAATGTTATCAGACAAAGGGTACCACCTTTAAGATTCAGGAGATAGAAAGGCAAACAGAAACTCAAATTTAAGCAGATTAGATGATGATACTTGACATTTTCAAAGAATTCAATGAAAAGTCTGTAATCTTCAGAATTTGGGAAAAATAAACCATATCTGGTGATAAAATGCTGAGTAAAAGATTCAAAATAAATACATAGTGAATATTTGACAATCCCATCAGCACAAATGTGAAACAATTATAAAATAATTTTGATAAGGATGTACATTAAAACAAAAATATCAGAAATGTAAGTGAAAAGTATTAAGCTAATCTCCATTGAGTCACTAAATTTCAAGTCCATAAATATTGTATCATCTCTACAAGAAAAGACAGTTCTGTACTCCTAAGTTGTAACATGACTGATTTTTGGCATGGAGGATGGACACATGACCTGGTCCTTGTTGGGTGGGTTTCTCTCTGATTGGCAGAACTGAAATATCATTTCAGTGCATTTTTATCAAATTTTATTTAGGTTTTTTTTTTGTATCTTAATCATGTATGAGTCACACACTACTCAGAATGGAATTATGCTTCACCATTTATATAGGGCATTTTACATAATTCTGTTGGTTCTATATCTCTTGTAAAAGAATTTTTCTCCTTTTGAAAAGTTCGGGGTTACATAACTCCCTCAAGTCTGCTCTTCTGACACAATAATCATGTCGTGTGCTACTTGGTGCCACCTGCCCCATGAAGCAGATGCTCTGACACTGTGGTTAGGACCCAGTCATTTGATGGTCATCACTACAGCTGTCAAGCAAAGGGGTACTCATAAGTCAGAAGTCACCTTCTCAGGGAAGACCTTGAAGCACAATGAAGTATTTTTTATGCCTTCCAGGGACTCCTTGCCTGTATAAATAGCTCTAGGGCCCACAGGTAATTTGAAAGGATATAGAAAGAAGAAAACTCTTGGAAAATGTCTTTAACTTTTGGTGACCCATGACTTCTCTATGTGGTGAGGTCATAAACTTTAGTAAGAGAAGGATTTTTAGAATATTTCTACAAGAAATTAAAATTACCATTTCTTCGCTCACCTACGGCTCTCTTTTTGAGCGAGGGAGAAAAAGAAGTTCCTAGTACTTTTGTTTCCCAAGCCATGACTCTTTCTATGTAGCAGGAATGATTTGTTCGCTATTGGACTTTAAAGAAGAAAGCTACCTAAGTATGGCATATTTATGAGGATGGGTTGTATCAAGAAAAGAAAAAAAATGCAATTCTGGGAATTGCTAGGTGCTTCCTGACAGGAACTGTAGGATGGTACATCCTTCCAAAGTATTCATCTTTAGACATCATATCTCCAGCAGTAAATTAAGGACATAATAAGTCAAGGTTAAAATTCAGTTTACTTTTAATTAGACTTTAATTCCATATTATCATCATTATTTCTCAATAGCAGGCACTATTTCTATCTATAAACCATATGAGAGTTAAAATGATTTTGCTTTTGAGGTTGAAACAAAAGTTTCATTTTAAGAAAAGGTAATTATCTACAGCCTCCAAACTTTTCATAATTTTCTTTCTCTTCCCACATTAAAGTTGTGGGTTTTTTTCTGACTATCAGAGCTAAATAATAAAATGCCTATAGACTGATGGAAACATTTTATTGTGACTCATTGTGGTTATTTCTTATTGCAATATGATAAATTGCAAATAAGTATAACAAGGATGTTTCATCATATTAAAATATTGCTGTTGACTTCTTAGGGTATTTCAGAGTAACATTTATTTCATATAGACATTGTGACGGTGTTATTTAATCCTCAGAAGAATTTAATGATTCAGTGAGATTGCCATCCTTATTTCATAACAGATAAACAGAGGTACAGTAGATTATAACTTCCTTCAGTACTTGACAATAGATAATAATAATTGGTCATACTGGGACTTCCAATTTTTGATTTCCAGTAGTGACAGTTGATATTTTATGTTATCTTGACTGAGCCACAAGGTAACCAGATATTTGATTAAGAATTATTTTTGAGTGTGTCTGGATGAGATTAACATTTGAGTCAGCATACTGAGTAATGCAGTTTGTACTCTGCAATGTGAGTTGGCCTCATTTAATCAGTTGAAGGCCTAAATAGAAGTCAGTGTTGATTGTTACTTTCTGCCTGTCTTTGAACCAAGACAGCTACTTCTCCTGTTTTTGAACTCAGATTGGAACTCTACCATAGATTCTCCTGGGTCTTCAACCTCCCATCTGTAAATCTTGGACTTCTCAACCTCCATAATCGTAAGAGCATATTCCTTAAATATCCTGATTGCTGGATGGGCTGGATGGAGAGATGGATGGATGGATGGATGGATGGATGGATGGATGGATGGATGGAAGTCTTCTACTGGTTTATTCTTCTGGGGAACCCAAATTAATACATCTAGAATATCTACAATAGCAGAGCTTCTTGAATTTTATGTATATCAAATTCACTCATGATTCTGATTTTTAATAGGATTCCCAAGCAGTTCTGAGGCATACCAAAGTTTGAGAACCACAGTATATTGCTTTATAATTGGATCACCATCCAACACAAAGATCTTGAAAAATGCAAGGACATTTAAAATCATCTTTATGATATCATGGGGTGTGTGCTCATTTGTAGGTTCTTATACTTTCTAGGAGAAAATTGGCCCCAGAGCATCAGCGGCACGTAAGAAGAAAAGAGCGGTAGAGCACAGAAGTAAAACAAAGTATGTTTATTAAGGAGGAAGAAGAAAAAAAGTACACCCCAAGAGAGACATAGGGATAGGTCATTCTGGAAAGGAAGAGACCTCGAGGGATTAGGGACCTGAGATTTAAAAGATTTTGGCAGATGTTAACCACCCTGAGGTGGGATAAGGTCTGACTGGCCTTTCAGTGGCATCTTTTAAATTGATTGTAGAACTTCATATTGGCATCGCTTTATGATGTATTGCTTTTACTCTCTCCAACAATCCATAACACTGTGCATCAGTGGGTACACTTGTAGTTGATAGTTAACTATACTTTAAACTTAATTACACTGATTTCCTGGCTCTGGTTAATTGTACTTTAAACTGAATTGATGCCATTTAACATTCCCTGTATTTGTTGTCTGCAGCTTTGAGTATCATTCCAATCTGAGTTTTGGGGCTAATTTCTACTTGCATTTTGAACCGTTTGAGCCATTTTATCGCTCCCTGCATCTCAGCGCACATTGCTATCTAACATTTCTACCATTGTTCATGTTTGTAATCAATCAGTGCCAGACTCTGTTGAGAGTGCTTTACTTATATTTATTTATTCCTCACAACATCCCTGATGTTATTATTATTTCTGTTTACCAGTAAAGAAACTGAGGCACAGAGAAATGAAATAGCCTGCCTAGAGTTACACAGTAAATAAGTAATTGAGTCAATTACAACATGGGTGGGAAGCCTCAGAAGATACCAATCTTAGCCACTCTACCCTCCGACCTCTCCACTAAGAGTTGACTTCATAAGAAATTAGGAATCTTGATTTATTTTGATGGCATTTTGGTACACTTAGAAGTATACTCGTTTAGCCCAGTATGGTTGAGGTTTGATGTCTTTTCTTTTATGACACTTGACATGCCTCTGAATAAAATTTAAGCACTGTATTTTCTACTGCCTATAGGTACACTTGATTGTTCCATACTAAAAAGTAAATACCAAACCATTATTGCTATGGCTTAATAAAATTAGAGTGAAGAGAAAATAGCTATCATTTTCGGGGTGTTTACTGTATGCTAAGCATTGTTAAGTGCTTTTCCAGAGTTTCGCTAATGAACTCTTTCTCCTGTGACTTTGATTTTCTGGAGTGTTCTCTGCATGCTTCACAATGGTTCTCAGCCTTCAGAGAGCACCAGAATTACTGGGAAATTTCAACACAGATACCAGGTCTCACTTCCAAAGACACTGACTGAAAATGCCTGAACTGAGGTAGAAATTTGAGATTGTTTTAAACCTGCTCCATGTGCAGTTAAGTGTTAAAATCACTATGCGTTAAATGTTTTACATCTGTGTTTATTTTAAACCTTAGAAAAATCCAGTGGGGCAGATATTATTTTCCTCATTTGCCTATGAGGAAATTGGTTCCAAGGTGAAAAACTTGGCTGAGAGACTAAGGGATTAAGCTGGGAATTTGAACCTACATATTATTGACTGAAATTCTCTTGCCACAACCAGAAAGAACATTCTTCTTCTAAGGAACCCAATGTGTGGATACAAATAAGGGTCTTGTGTGACCAGGATTCATTTCTTGAGTTTCAGGGCTGCTCCCCTGTGGACAAACCCCCACTGAGGGCTCTTCTCGCCAGTGCATTTACTTAAAAGCTTGTGCCATATTACATTATTTGGGCTTTACTGACACAAGAGTGAAGTTCGGACATCCTTCCAGATGGCAGTCAAAATCCTGTTAGAGCAAAGCAAAACTAGCCCCAGGGGAAGGCTGCATCCATCTACTTAAGTATATTCTTTTGAAGTGAATAGTGTGTTGCTTGCTCCCAGTAAATTAGTTTAGTCAGATTCCAGGCAGAGACCCCAGGGGGGAAAACTTCGGATTCAGTCTTCCTTCAACAGCTGCCCCAGAGTATTTCCATACATCACCACACTACTCACATTATAATACCTACAGTTCTTTTTGGAGCTTATCTTCTTTTCTTTCTTTCTTTTCTCCTTTATTGCTTGCTTTCTTGTTTGCTTTCTTGCTTTACTGTTTTACTCTGAAGTAATTCTTGCAGTATTAAAAAACAAAACAAAAAACAACCAACACTTTACACTTGCTTTTCCTTCAGTCCCTGTGGACTTATCCTGAAGACCTTTTCTCTGAGAGCCAGAGAGAGAAGAGCAGGTCCTGGGTCTATGGACCTGGCTTAATAATCACTCTTTACATTTGCATTTATACTCATTAAAGTCATTTCACACATATGGTCTCATGAGTGCTTAGATTACTAGAAAAGCTACATTTCTATGCTGTCAAAACTTAATCTTATAAGCCTCCCCTCCCCCCAAATATAATAAAGGGAGGGAGGAAAGTCCTTTATCCACTGGGCCTCACTGGCTGTACAAAATAAACATAGCAAACTCTTTCTCCTTCCTTCCACTATTGTTTCTTTAATTCTTACCATTATTTGCCTTGCCTTGTCCTCCCTCCACTGGCGACCTCTGCAGCCTTCCCTTCAAAGCAACTTTCAGAAACTCTCCTGGACTCTGTTAGTCCTTCCTGATTCCAACGTAAGACTCCATCCTCACCACCACCTACTTTGTTTCTGGCTCTGGTGGCAGAATCTATACCCTTCTTTTCGCAGATTGTAAATTCATGCAGGTTATCAGAGATCTTTGACAAATGGAGTTGTTTGGCTTTTCCCCTTCACTTGGCCCTTCACTTCACTTTCCTTGGCGTTCGTTCTTCCTGTACAGATGTCAGAGCGGTGCTCTGCCCTTCACACTGACCTTGGAAGTGTGAATAATGCCTACTCAAAATTGCTGACATGAGCATCCTTCTCAAGCTAATTCCCTTTCCTTTTTTTTTCTCCCCACATCCTGAAATCATCCTAATCTGGCCCCCACCTCCACCCCATTTCATTCTTCTGTTCTGAATTTCTCGTGTACTGAGCAGCAACACACCAGGCTCTGCCAGGAGAAGACAGAGTTATAAACCTCTCCCCTCAAGCAGCAACAATCTGGCTTCTTCAAATGAATTCAAGCAGATATTGCCAACTTCAAACCTTCATAGCTCTTTTTCTCTGAAAGCTGGAAGTGGGGCCAGCATTTCTCACCTCCTGGCTCTCCTGGTGACACCCACCAGTGTGTCCTAGGGGCAGCCATCAGTGAGCCACCGTTGTGTTGCAAACCAACAAAAGGTACCGCAGTATTTAACTGGTGCTTCGGAGAATGCCTCATTACCATCCCATGGAACCACAACCAGAACAGCAGATGAGACTTCTTGCAAAAGGAAAATACAGCAAATTATTTCAAAGCTGAGTTTGTGATACCAAGATGGGGTATTAGTTCCCAGAATTCCTCTGTGTCCATGTTTCTGGTGACCTGGGGCAAACCAGCAACTCCCCCATCCCTAAGTTGGCACAGTATTGTCCTTTCTGGGAAGTCCCTAAGCACTCTGCTGCAGTCACCTGTGGCTCCCTTCCCTTTGACTTGACCCAGATCTGCCTTCAGAGGGAAATGCCAACCCCTATAGCATTCATGACTCTATAACAAAAAATGCTAGAGTTTCTCTTTTGTTTATCACTTAGTGTTAATTTTTTTTACAATCAAAATCAAGGCAATTCCTCTCGTAACTATTCTGATTGAAAAAAGAGATGCCTCTGAGTCATGATAAAAGAATATTTTAAGGAATGCCACATGCCGATACATTCTAAATACATTTTCACTTAAAGCTCTTAAGAATTGTTTTTTAAAGAAGAAAAAGAGTAGGAAGAAGAATTTAAGGAAAGAGGAGGAAGAAGCATCTTTATTTATTTGGTTTAGTTTTGGCTCCGGGTCCACAAACCCAGGTTCTTGGACTTCACATAGTCCACACGTCAGAGTCTGAGCTGCCTGAGTCACACGGGTGTGCCCCAAATCTCTTAAGACTTATGTGAAGTACTATTATTAGACCCGTTTTTGCAGATGAAGAAATAAAGTCAAAGAATTCATATAAATTGTAGACTTTAACACATTTGAACAATGTAGGCAGGAATGAAATAGAGCAGGCAGACAGGCAGGAAGAGAAAGAAATTATTTATCCTGGTTGCCCCCCAAACTTGGTCCTGATATGTGAACTTGGGTCCTTGGGATGCAGAAGCAGTGGACCCAACTGCTACTTTACCAGGGCATGCCAGGTACCTACACTTTTAACTACGTACTACACAGCCCCCCAGAATGACTCTAGCTTCACCCAGGATCCTGAGCTTGGGTGGGGAGCATCTGGAACTTGGCCCCCAAACAGAGTGACTGAAGTGTTAGAAGTTCTTTTTAAAATTTTTTTGGTGACCATTTAAACGGATTTTTAATCATCAAAGTTGAAAGTAATGTTCCGGTCATTGGCAGAGCAAAATTGCACAAGGTCTTTATACCTGTTGCAAAGAAAATAATTTCTGAGGTGATTAGTTCACCATCATTTTTTGTACCTCAGTTTTGACTTTATCCCTGACCTGCTCATCTGGACACCGTATTAGAAAGAAGGGGAACGAGGAAAAGGGAAGGAAGAATGGGGAACTTGTTAGAGGAAAATGCCATCTTACAGAAAAAGATATTTTTCAGTGAATTACTGTGTATTCTAGATTTCAAAAACAGTCATGCTATTCTCTTTTTTTTTTCCAAAGAAAAGGTGCAGGCAAGAATGAAAGTGAGCAGAGGAAGAGAGAGACAGAAGAAGCACTTTATTCGTTTTTATTTGGTTGTTCACATTGGTTGTTTCCCCAGTCCCTGGGTCTTGAATTTGGGACCTCGGGGTGTATGTGGGACTGTTCCAAGTGTACTAGACTGGTAGGCCATCAAGATGCACCCCCTCATTGTTCAAATCACTCTTTCCCACAAGCTTGCTGTCCAATATAACTGTTTCTGTATTCCTATTAAAATCTTGCTGGGTCTTCTGCTCCGGAGACAGGCATTATCTTTGTCAATGTGGGTATCTAAAAGGAACTCATATTCTTTCCTCCTTGAGTCATTAGGATGCAAGAAGAGACTCCAAGTTGGTAGCAAGAAAAAAAAACTGTCAAGTGGACTCTTAGGGTAAAACCAATAAAACACATTTATTAATACCTCCCTGCCCACGCCCTTGCCCCCAGACAGACACACACACACACACACACACACACACACACACACACACACACACACACACTTTCTCTCTCTCCCAAACCTTACTGATTGTCCTTCTGTCCTTTGGATGGTTGTCCAATGTCACTAAATCACTTTCAACACTTTATCACAGAATGTTCTTTTAATTCAGAAATTAAGATTTCAACACACTCTATATATCAAACTTCGTGCAAAGGTTCGAACTCTTCAGTTTCTTCAAGGTATAAACAGATAGTCTGACTGCAGATAGAAGTTTCTGGAAGAGTAAGGCACACTTTTCCTTGTTTCATTTTTGGCTCTGACTGTTGCTTGCTTCATATCCCTCTCCAGCATTCTTAGGTGCTAGGCCCTGCTGACTGTCATTCCTTTGAGGTAGCAGGAGACTCTCCATCAATAAGTCAACCCTCTAGACTCAGCATTACCCTTGGTGGAAAGTCCTATTGCTTCAGGGAGCCACTTGTCCTGACAACCTACACCATACAATATACACCTTTTAAGCAGACCTGGGCTGAACTTTCCATACCTGGTCCACATCTTCTCCAGGGGAATCCTAATAATCCAGGGGAATTCAGTTATCCTGCAGGACCTTCCCTGCATGATCCTTTACTCTGTAGGCTGCAGCAGACAGGCACCAGATGGGTACCAACCCTCTGCATTGGCCAACTTAAGGGAATACTTGTCAAGCTTTGCCAATGGCCCCAATGACCCCAGGCTGGAATGAAGTGGTACTGCCCTCCTACTCCCTACAGTTCTCTCCCCTAATAAATCACCATCCAAGATGCTCTTTTAATCTCCACTCTCTATACCTTTTTATATCTCTATAGTGGATGAGAGGTTTCTTGGGTTGTAAAACCAATTCTCAAATACTTCTTTGAAAAATCTGTATCTTGGCTGGTTGGTCACATTGAAATTCCACAGCTTTATCTCTGGATGCTTCCATTGAAACTTTCTATTTGCTATTCTGTTACAGAATGAGAAGGAATGTGTGTGTCTCTCTCTTTCAAATGGCGGCCACTCACACACAGGAAATAACTGCGCACCAGGGGCTGGGAATGAATTCACCAAAAGAAACCTGAAGGAAGCTTTATTCTTATCAGTGCCGCCCAGGTAGGGAGACGAGCTCAGAGCCCAGCAGAGACGGGGTGGGGACTAAGTGCACCTGTCCTCCTCCACGGAACAATGGTGTTATCATATTCACTCACGTTGCTTGTGAGTAAAATTACTCAAAGCAGTCTTTGAATGGACAGGTTGAGTAGCAGCTATCAACTGCCCAAGGCAGCGAATTCAGCTTCCATAGCTGAGAGCAGACTCTGTTTTCTAAGAGAGATGCTCATTTAATGAATTGGAACTTGAAAGTATAGAGCCCATGTGCAATAAGACCATGTCAGAAGAAGAGAGGTGGAGGCTGAAATGATAATAAAGTAGCAACAGGGGCTTTGGATTTCTCTTTTATAATTTGTGCCCAAAGCTGAAATTTCTTTAATGTGGTTTACCAAATGTGTTACCATGCAATGCCTTTTAAAGTAGAAAAAAAAAAATCTGAAGGTGAGAAAATAAATCTTATCTATTCAATATTGGCACATACAACTGTAAGAAAGGGAAAAAATCAGCTAAGGGAAAAAATCAGCTATGTGACAAAGCCTTCAAAAATCTTCTGAAAAAATATGGAAATATATTTGGAGGCAGTATATTAGAATTAATAAAATCTATTGTGAATATTCTTCTAAAATAGGTAATATGATAGACAATCTTACTGTGAAAATTGCCTAAAAATATGAAGTTGACATAGAAATATGACAACCATTTGTAAAGCCTAATTAATTGTTAACCTGCTGTGAGTTTTTTTATTTTAATTTCTATTCATTTAAGACTTTTCATTCTTTGTACAGTTTGTAAGTACCTAGCTTGTATATCAAAAAATGATTTTCAAATTAAGCTGAAGTTTATTTTTCAAATACAGTACACCTGAATTAGATTCAGCATCAGAATCAGGGTCTTAGAATGCTTCCATATCTTTGCTTTTTAACTGTTAGAGGGAAACATGATGAGGGAAGGAGGGAGGCAGTTAGGATTCAAATAATCATGAATCTTTTCCAAACAAGAACTGTAGGTTAGAAACCACAGCTGCCTTTTAGTTCCCTCTGGTTTTCCCATCCCTGATTAAGCAGGAGTTGTGAGTAGATGTGATAATTTTTAGAGTTGAAACCAGGAACAGTTGGACTATCACCAGGCACAGTAAGAAATGGGGGTGTTGGTGTTTAAGAGGGGGATGTATAGCAGAACAGGGAGGTGTCACACGCCAATTGGTGAAATCTGTACCCCTGCTGGACAATTTGGAACTAGCTTGCTGGGTGTGTGTGTTTGCCCAAATTAACTTTTAGCAAACTGTGTTAAAACCCAGACAGAATTTCAAACCAGGTGGGACTTTGGACAAGGCTGCTAAACAGCAACAAGGTCAGGATGTAAGGTAATCCAGGTTATGAGGAGCGCATGGATGATTGACTGGACATGACAATGGGCTGCTATGGGACTATTATATTGAACTCCATTTGTATTGTTATGGGGCTGTATTGTACTGGACAGGATTGTTCTTAGTTATTCATTATTAGAATTTAGTAGAATATTCTATAAGTCTCCTCTCATTAGGATGAAAGCACTGACTTTTTTTCTTTAAGTTCTGTATTGATTCAGGATACTGGTATTTTTCTTCAGAGCCATGTAAAGGTGTCGTTCCAACTAATTTACCATTTCCATATTCATTTGAGGAAGAAATGAACATACCCAAGGTGAACAAAGCTAAGAGGTCCATCTGAAAACACAGGGAAGTTTATGTTACTCCACAGCTGTTTCAACCACATGGGTGCTAGACTTTCATTTAAAAAAATGAATAGCAATAATATTATGAATAATAATAAATTCTAGAAAGTAACTGCTGCATAGAAAATTGAAAGTTTGGCATGCTCTCACTAAGGACTCAGAAATTCATGTGACCCCCTTCTTTGTGAAGATGGTTTTGTCCTGCTTAGTTGCCCCTTGCTTTCTTTGTCCTTGCATGTGGGTCAGGTGGCAGGCTCAGAACACTGAGACCTGCCCAGTGATGAAGGGAAGGTCATACCTGAATCTTGATTTTGCTGCCTTTTCTCCTCTGCCTCCAGCTCACTTCACATCTACACAAGATAAGCCCTGTTTCTTAACTGGGTTGGTAAAAGGTGCCCAAGATGTTTGGCAGCAGGTAGCCATGATCAGGGAATAAGGAGGGGGAGAGAAGAGAAGAACATGCAGGTGCAGGATGATAAGGCTGCAGACATCAGTGCAGATGGGGTTGATAAGAAAAGAAACAAATTAAAGCCACAGATAAACTACACTTCACCAGTCAGCTTAAAATCTAGGTAACTTACCAATCAGCAGTCCAAAAAATAAAAAAGGGGAAGAACAGAACTAACCTTATGAGCCAGTTTTAATTGGTATGCCACACAGGCTCAGAAAGATCAAGGTCTACCTTTTGGTGAACCCAGCTCCTTATAACAAAATTAGCATTGTGGTTGTTTTTGACCTCTCTCCTGGGAAATCAGGGAGAATTGTGGGTAATATGCAAGCACAAAAACCATCAACCAAATTATTGGAACTCTCCACCGCTTTCCACTTTTCCATGAAAATCCTGTCTGAAAACACCCCGAGGTGGAGCTAGGGGTATGGAAGTAAGCCAGAGCCCCATAAAGATCTAAATCCCTAGAACATGGGATTGGCTTCTCTGGAAAAAAACGTGCCCTCTACCCTTGAGGGTATACTCTCACTTCGCTCACCTTTCCCATACTTACTTTCCCTTTGCTACTTTGTCAAAAAAATTTCTCTTTGCTTCACATCTCCTGAGTTATGGTGAAACTGTGATGCACCACGAGGGTCCTGGGGTAAATCTTCTCCCCAAGAACATAAGAACCTGAAGGCAAGACACATGACAATTTCTGAACACATCTTGGGTTGCCACATGTAAAAGGAGTTTTCATCACAAATATTCACAGATGCTTTCAGTATATAGTGAGTTGGACAGTGATGCTGTTAAAACATTCTACAGAGCACAGTTCAACCCCCACTAGTTAGCTGCTCAAAAATGTTAAGTGTGAGGCTGAGAACCCATGCTCTAAAATGAGAGTTTCATCCCTACAAGCATTGAAGCATTTTATTTGATTTCCAAAAGATAGACTGACTCTAAGTTTCCTCACAGTCTATTTATTCCCACACATATACTTTAGGATAAAATCTCCCAGGGCTGAATTGTAGAATATTTATATCACTAAGTGTCCGACTAACTAGAATCCCTTCCTAGCCCAAACTATTGCCTTAAGACAAAGTTCAAATATTCTCCTTTATTCAAAACTGGGATAGGTTCCCTGTCTACCCAACAGATTAAAAAGTATTTAACCACGGATTCATGTTTGATTTTTATATATGATACCAAGCCCCAGCATTTCAGGGTTCAACTTTTGGTCCTAAAGTCTACTTCAGCATTTCTTCTTGCCAACAATCAGGATTTGCATAAAAATAGAACACCTAGTGTCCTATTGTAACTTTGCAGAGTTGCTAAAATGGAAATACCAATAAGGGTTGCCTGAAGTACTTTGTAAGTATTGTCCATAAGCATGTCTCTGTAATCTTTCTCAAGAAACATACACAACATGTGTACAAAGCACCAGAGCAAACAGACTCTGAAAACCTCAAGCCATGCTAAACCAGTATATGAGCTGAAGGCAAATGACATCTCCATACCCCATAACCAATCATTTCATGGTTGAAACTGCACCATAGACCATTGGTTGTTAAACTCTGCCTTACAGATGGAAATCCTAGAATGAAAGGAAGTGGGGTAAAATGATAGTCTCATAGGAGTTAGCCCTGAAGTGTTAAGCATGGACAATGGTAGAGGGGAAGGGCATATTTTTCATACTCAGTGTCCCCTATATTTGAATGAGAGAGAGAAAAAGAAGTAACAATGGATAAGCCAGTTGTCGTACTCTTCTCCTTATAGTTTCTGTGATGCAAGAAAAGGTCAATATGGGTTTTGCTCTTTCTGTGACATAGAAGTGTCACACTTGACTCCAAATGATATTTAAAACACTGTCACTTCTCTCTGAAGAAAAGTAATCCTTGGACAGAAAATTGAAAAACTCTTATTAGAAGCATCGGAGTATATATTCTAGAACATCAAATATGGACACTAACAACATGAAATACTGCAACTTTCATTTCAAATAATATCAAATGGGTACAAATATTGAGATGCTATCTCTGAATACCTGGGGAATGAAGATGGAGACAGAATGAAAGGTGAAGAGGGAAAACAGGTAGCTTACAATTTGATGACATGAAGGGAAACTGCTCCCTACTGAGGCAGAGAATGATTGAGGTACACAAGAGGTCTGTGGCATATTGTGCCAGGGGTAGGACCAAGCCAGCATCCCAGAAGGACCAGCTCCCTCTCTCCTCAGCATCAGATCCCACTGGGCTTAATTAATTCCCCAAACCCAATCCCACCCCATGATCCATTCTGCCTACTTAAAAAAATCCTCACTAATGTCTAAGATTCCCTTAAGTAAATGTTAAATCTTTCATTTTTTAATTAGTAATTTGAAAAAAAAAAAAGAAAAGAAAGAAACACTTGGCTTTCAAAGCACTTAAGTGCAAATCATCTTTAGTTAAAAGGCAATCAGTCAATCAATCAACTAAAATAAATGTCTGATTATCATAACACCTTCCAGCTGTAAAGTACTTTGTAATTTATAAAGTAATCCCATATTCACTATCTTATTCAATTTTCTCAATATCGCTGTGAGAAAATCAGTTATTTCCTTATCGAGCAGGAAACTGAGGCTCACAGTGGCTAGGTAATTAAAAACTAAAACTAAATAAGCCAGAATATAAACAACCTCACTCCTTGATAAACCAAATATTTCCCAATCTATCTGAAACTGTTGGAATTTTGAGCATAATATCTACCTTTCAATTGTTTTTATTGTCTGTTGTCTGCCAAACACAAGAGAGAAACAGTGGACTCCCTTCATAGAGCTTGGAAGTCCAATGGGGATACAGGCACATGAGCATTCAATTTTCATATGGAATAGTAAGTGCACTGATATAGGAGACAGGATGTATCAGTGGTCATTTCTGATATATCAAATATATATCTTATATTTACGAGGGGTACCTATTTTAGACGTGGAGGAAAAAGGGTAAGACCACAGAAAGCTTATTACAGAAAACAACATCTAAATCTATACCTAAAGGAATAAAGGGAAGATATTGGGTTGACAGGTAGAGAGATACAGTGCAGGCGGAGGGACCAGCATGTACAAACTCAGAAAAATGTCAGGTGCTAAACTTATGTTAGTGGGAAAGCAAGAGGAGAGTCTAACAGTGTAAAGGAAAACTCTCCATGAGACCATCCTCTAAACCTGATGGAGTCCCTGGCCTTGGCCACTGAACTATCATTCAAAACCTAGTAGTTTAGGTAATAGAACAGATAAATACCTTGGGGAAGTAAACAAAGAAAGTCTTTGACCAGACTTAGTGGTTCTGAACCTCCTGGCCTGAGCAGTCATAGAAAGACTAGGACTGACTTAAAGGTGATCTTGACCCACCATTTTTTGAGCATGTGCAAGCATGACCTAGCACAATGTCACATGTGCAGTGGACTTCGAATCTTCCCCAGCAACTCCCTGCTGGCCAATTGCGACCAGCTCCTTCAACTGAACCCCAATAAAATCCCCTGAGCAGAGTTCTCAGGGGGCAGTGCTTTATCATGCTGTCTCTACTTGCTACAAGTAATAAACCTTTTCTGTTTTAAGTAACTTGGATTTGTGTCGACTGATGCTCACTTAGAGAGCAGACACATTGCATTGGTAACACACTATAGAAAATTCAATAGGGATGAAGCAAAAGGATAAAAGCATAGAATAGAGTTAAATCTGAGAGAAGAACTTGAACTAGATGGTGCAGGAGCATGTAAAGCATTCTTAAGGGATTTGCACTTTACCTTGGGGGTCTTTGCAAGCCTTGGGAAAGTTTCAAGTAGTGAGAAGAAATACTTAGATTTGCATTAAAGAAAGATTATTTAGTATGCCTTGTGGCAAATGATCTTGACTCACAAAAATTTCCTGAAACAAAATATGTTGGAATAAACTGCACCTGAACTCTAAATTGAAAGAACTGGCAAAAGACTAATTTCAGCTTAGTCTTTAGGAACAGGTGTGCAGATGAAGATTGGACCAGGAAATGGACACAGATACTGGATCTTTCATCTGCTGCCCATACGTGGTCACCTGTAGCCAGACTGTGTTGTCCACACTCAGGAATAGTCCCTCTCTCTCTTCAGAAACAAGTGAGAACTAAAGTCCTGTTATGATGGATGAAAAAGAATTGGATGGAGATTAGCTTTTCCTCATTGAGTATTATTGGCTTCCTTGTTAAATTGTTCACTGTATATGTGAGTGTTTATTTCTGTGCTCTCTATTCTGCTCCATTGGTCTATGTATCTGTTTTTGTATCAGTATCTGATTTTTATAGCTTCATAGTGTAATTTGAAATGAGGAAGTGTGATGCTTTCAGCTTTGCTCTTTCTCACAATTTAGCTATTTAGGGTCTTTTGTGGTTTCATACAAATCTTAAGATTTTTTTTTTTCCATTTCAGTGAAAAATGTCATTGGGATTTATAGATATTGCAATGAATCTGTAGATAACTGTGAGAAGTATGGATGTTTTAATGCTATTGATACTTCTGGTTCATGAACCATATCTCCCTTTGTTCTGGTTTTCTTTCATTTCTTTTCAACACAGTATTTCATTGTAGTTTTCAGTTACTAATCTTTCACCTCCTTGGTTAAATCTATAAGTAAGTTTTTTTAAATTGTTTTTGATGTTATTATAAATGTAATTATTTTCCTTATTTCTTTATTAGATATTTTTTAGTAATGTATAGACACCAACTGATTTCCGTATGTTGGCTTCATAGCCTAAAGCTTTATTGAATTCATTGACTAGTGCCAACAGTTTTTGTGTTGGGCTTTAAGAATTACTATATATATAAAATCATATCATTTGCAAATAAAAACAATTTTAATGTTTCCTTTGCAATTTACTGTCTTTATTTAATTATCTTGTTTGTGGCTCTACCTAGTACATATAGTACTAAGCGGAACAAGAGTGGTGAGAGTGGGCATTCTCGAATCTCTTCAATAAATGGTGTTAGGAAAACTAGATAAGCACATGGTGTGAAGTGAAACTGGACACCTATCTTATACCACTCAAAAAAACTTGAAACGGATTAAAGACTTGTAAGACCTGTGGCTGCAAAAAAAGAAAACAGAGGAGAGGCTCCTTGACATGGGTCTTGGCTATTGACAGGACATTTTAGAAAGAACATCAAAAGCCTAAGTAGTAAATGCAAAAATAAATAAAAATAGGACTACATCAAACTAAGTAACTTCTACAAAACAAAAGAAACAATCAACAAAAAGGTAACTTACAGAATGGGATAAAATATTTGCAAATCATAAATTTGATAAGGAGTTAACATCCAAAACATATAAGAACCTATAAAACTCAATAACGACAATAAAAACTCATTTGAAAAATAGAGGATCTGAAGAGACAGTTTTCCAAAGAAGATAACACAAATAGCCACTAGGTACATAAAGAAGTACATCACAAATAATCAATGTAATGTAAATTAAAACCACAATGAGGTGTCACCTTGTATCTGTTAGAATGGTTATTATTAAAAAATGACAAATGTTGGCAATGATGTGGATAAAAATAAAGCCTTGAGCACTGTTGATTAGAATGTAAATTATTGCAGACAATACGGAAAACAGTATGAATTTCCTCAAAAAATTTTAAATTAAACTACCATCTGATCCAGAAATCTTACTTATGAGCATATATTCAAAGGAAATGAAGTGATATCTTTAAACACTCTCTGCACTCTAAAACCTTGAAGTGATATCTGCATTTCCATGTCTATTGCAGCATTGTATATAATAGCCAATATATGGAAACAACCTCAATATAATTGTCAGTAGATGAATGGAAAAGAAGATATTATATGTATATCTGACTTGGAATGCCATCTCCATTGTGTGTGTGTGTGTGTGTGTGTGTGTGTGTGTGTGTGTGTGTGTGTGTGTGACGGAATATTATTTAGCCACAAGGAAGAAGAAAATCCTACCATTTGCAGCAACATTTAGTAAATTTGAAGAGTATTGGTCAAGTGACAATCTCAAGAGAAATAAGTCAAAGACAAATACTCTGTGAGACCACTTATATGTGGACTCTATTTAAAAAAAAGGTTGGAATTACAGAAATTCAGAGTAGAATGGTACTTACCAGCAGTTGAAGGATGGAAGGTTGGGGGGATATTGATCAAACGGTACAGATTCCAGGCAGCTCACAGTTGCAGTATGGGCCACATAGAATTCAAGGACCTGGGTTTGCAGTCCAGGACTGGAATGAAAAAAAATAAGAAATAAAAGAACTAAGTAAATAAATATTTCTTCTTCTCTTCCTTTCTTCCTAAAAATGCTACTTCCTCCTCTCCCTTCTTCTCTTACAAAAAAAAAAAAAAAAGAGTAATTATGTGATGTGATGGAGGTGTTAGATAAAGCTATGGTAATAATCATATTGTAATACATATATGTATCAACCCAACTCATTTTATACCTCAAGCTTATACAATGCTAAATGTTAATTACCTCTCAATAAAGCTAAAAAATGAAAAAACAAAATAGAAAGAGCTGCAGTACTATTTATATAATGGGAAAAAACAAATAAAAGGGAAAGGTAGCAATAAGAGTTAAATAAATTATGACACAGAAAATGGAACACTATGGTCACTAACATTAAAATCATTTTAGACTGTTTAATAAAGAAGGGGGAAATGACTATGATACTTTATTGAATAAAAATAAAATAAAAATGAAAGAAAAAGTATAGGAAGATAAAGAAGTGGGGATAGTCAATCCAAACAACTATTTTAATAAGGAGTGAGAGAGCTAATTCATTGTAATATGGGTGTAGCAAACCAACATGTACATCTTAAGTTAATACAATGTTCTATGTCATTATAGCTCAATAAAATTGGAAAAAAAATGAGAGAGCAATCAACTAGCTCAATCTGAAAACTATATAGAGAAAAACAATTTTCTAGCTGTTAGACTCAAGCATCTCTTCATTTATAGGGAGTAGTAAGGATTAGCAAGAGGAGTCTGAAGAGGTTCAGCATTTAGGTTTAAAGGGAAATATTGGGATTAGGAAGGCATGATCGTCAGAGGTGACAGTGTAGTCTGAGAACAGGAAGAAGCAGAGTGTAATAAGGAAAGAGAGAACCGTTATTCGCAGTTGTGTTTTCACTGGTGACTAAAGACTAAGAGGTGTAGATAGGAATAATTACTGCGAGGATCCTGATTGGAAATGGTGTGGTAAGTCACCTGAGAGGGCTGTTTTAGCACACCGTCACTAGCATGGAAATGAGTATCATCAAGATGTAGATGGGCAGGAGCTAGATAGGCACCATGGAGTTGTTAAAAGCAAAGGGTAAGATGTAATACGTGTTATTGAAGGAGATTTTCTGCAGCTACCTAAACATAACTGGTTTCAGAGGAATTTGAATTGATGCCTTTTATTTTTCGAGATAAATTTTTCCAGAAGAAAAGTAATTTTAAAAAACAATAAATGATAAAATTAGAGTTCGAGCAAAAATCTGCAAAGATTTTAAAGCTCCAATATCATTCACTCCACACTCTCTGCTCTTAATACACTGAAAAAAATTAAAGCCTACATGATTTGGCAATTTCAAAGCATGAACAAAGGTCAAGAAGAAGTAATAAAGGAAATTACAAAGTACTTAAAACTGAAAGATCATGAAAAGATTTATATCAAAACTTTTGAACTGTAGCTAAATCAATATCAATGGAAATTTATAACCTTACATGCTTGTTTTCCAAAAGAATAAAGGATGAAAGTCAGTAAATTAAGCATACAATCTGAGAAAATTATCAGCTTAAAAGGAGAGAATAAAGGAGAGAAGAGTAATAATTAATGAAAATAAAATCCTAAATTAAGAGATGATCAAGAAAATGTTCTTGACATGTTAAAAACATTCATAAAACTGACAAACTTCTAGCAAGCTTAACTAAGAAAAAGGTGGAGAGAAATGACATATATACAATATTCTAAGTAAAACAGATTAAAGTTTTTAAAAATAAGTTAATATCATAAAATTCTTAACACCATGAACTCTAGATTTAGAGCGAATGGACATATTCTTAGAAAAATAAAAATTTCTAAAACTGATTCAATACATAAATTACTATATGACAATAAAGAAAATGTATTACTTAAAAACTACCCAGTAGGATTTGTCACTGAGTTATACTAAACTTTCAAAACAAATCCAGCTTGTACAGATGCTTTCTGAGACAAAAAAAAAGATAAAATATTGTTCTATACATTTTATAAGGCTGATATACATACCAAAGATTAACAAATTACATTTGGAACTCTCCATAAAAAAGTACAATGCAGCATGATTAATTTGAATACAGTCCAGAATGCAAGGTAAATTGAGTGTCAGAAAATACATTAAGTAATTTAACTACATTAACAGATTAAAGAGGATGAACACATGGAACTAGATGGCGGTTTCTTAAGTGGAAAGTGCAATTTCTCTACTTTCTAAAACAAAATTGCCTATTCAGACTTGCTCACTCTTTTGCTCTTCCCTGAGCTGGATGTGGGCCAGGTGGTGACCCAGAAGAAAGAAGAACCTTGAGGTGAAAGAAACCTAGAGTTCAGAATGACCTCATAGAAACAAGTTTGAACTGCTAACCCATCACTATATTGTTATCTTTGAGTATCTGTGCAATTTGAAATATGCCTTCATTAACACAGGGAAACAAGAAAATTTTACAAAAAATAGGCCATATTGATGAACTAGCACACACTCTTCTCCCACTGCACATCATGGGATAGGGGAAGACAAGTGGAAAAGGAAAAAAGCTCTGGAGGCAAGTACACCCAGGTTGGCATCCAAGATTTATCACATGCTAAGTGTAAGACATTGGGTGTGTGAACAGGCTAAATATCCAAACTGTGAAAATCTTTTCTAGAAGATAGATAGCAAAGAGGGGACATAGATGATGCTCTTAGGAGTTACATAAAGGGTGGATTTTACTTTTATTATTCTGAAAGGTTCAATCTGAGTTTCAGATAAACAAATGAATAACTGGAAGTGTATTCCAAATGCTAGCATGGGACGAAGTTTTGATTTTAGTATTATTTATCTGAAACTCAAATATAAATGGTCATCTTAATTTTCTTCTTTTGTTTGTTTTTGCTGGATATGGCAGCATTATCCAAAGGAAAGAAGATGTCAATTCTTTGACTGGCTTGAGCCACAACTGAGGAAATGGTGTAGATGAGCCAGTCTTGGCACAGAACCTGGGGGATCACCATGCAGCTCGTACAGCGGTGGAAGTGGTCAGTCTAACCAAACAGGCAATCATGTACTCAAGCTGTGTCAAGAAAACCCAGGACCTAATAATAGTGACACATGGATTTGCAACAACAAAACCAACACACAAGTTTAGGGAGAATGAAGCACTGGATGTTTGGGAGACATTGAAGGTAAGGAACAAGGCAGGTAGGAAGAAGAGGAGGAAAAAGCATTTATTATTTATTTTTATTTGCTTGTATATCTTGCTGGCCTGCCTCCCCTATCACATATAGCTCTTGGGATATACGTGGATTGAACTGGTCTGAGACTGTGGACGTAACTGCTAAGCTGCCAGGATGTACTTCTACTTATTTCTAGATGGGTGAGAATGAGCAAAGAGTTTTAATTTGTTATATTCAAGCACCACATTAGTGTGACTTAGGCATAGTCCAGAGAGAGGAGGGTAGGAGGGAATAACTAAAACAGCAAGATAGAGACAATAAAGCTCCCTTCTCAGGTTGTGCTGAGAATTAAGATAAGGTAGAGTTTCCATATGTATTGGTTTGACCGGAATTGTCCTGGTTTAGCAACATTGAAACACCACTACTGCCAGCATCCATCCCCCATCCTGGTCCCTCTCAACTCCTCACCCTCCAATCCCTACCTGGTAAGACTCCAATTGGTCTAAAAATTATGGTAGATCTTGACAAGTTGAATCATCTTAACACAATGTCAGACCTAAAGTGAGGACTCTTGTCACTGATGTTAATTCTTTTCTTCTCCTTTTCTGTTCTTTTTTTCTGTTCTGTTTTCTCCCCCTTCTTTCCTAGTGTCCGCCAGTTGTCCTGGATTCCGGACATAACATCCCCACATTCCTCCTGTCAGACTTAGCAGGTTGTGTTGAGATTTCCACACCACTATCTGAAGGGTACTACCTCATTCCTTCATTCAGGAAATATTTATTTACATCTCATCATATGCTATCCATTTTGCTTTGTGGTAATCATGCACTGAACAAGAAAAATAGGTTATAAATAAAGGGTGGCCCTCCAGCTGCCTGCTTAAGAGTAGCTTGAAGACCACATAAAATTCAGATTTCTAAGGCATACCCTCCAATATTGATTACAAATAATTAAAGATGTGTAATATCCACTTAAAATTTATCCATATTATTTCTGTGTACTCAAAAGTTGGGGAACTTTTTTATTATACCAGTGTTGATCCTGATATCACTATATGTATGTCTTAACCAGATGAAATACAAATGGTGGCAAACTGTCATTAGTGATAGTCTGTTGGGTGAAGATTTCAAGAGGAGACTGTGCTCAGCCCTCAACACCTCATCACAAAACCAGAGGCCAGGCCTACCTACTGTGAAACAGGAGCTTGAGGAGGTAGAGACATAAAGCTATGTTTCCTCTTTCTGGTCCCAGAGCCTCTTTTTAAATTTATTTTTTCACAGGAAAGGTACAGGCAGGAATGAAGGTGAGTAGGCAAGCATTCATGAACAGAGAGGATAAAGAAGAACCCCACTTATTTTTATTAAGTTGCTCATTTTGGTTGTTTTTTTCAGCTCTGGAACATGAACCCAGTTCCTTGGGATCTATGCAGACTACACTTGGCCAGAGGATGGCAGACCCAACTGCTACTCCACCAGAGTGCGCCCAGAGCCTCCTTAAGGTCATTAAAATTACTGAGGACCCCAAATCTTCTGCTTATGTAGTGGATCATATTAGAAGTCAAAATAGAGGCATATATTTACAAATCGACTTAAAACTAGCAGTAATGCATATTCTTTTATAACTAATGTTCATGTAAGTAATGTGGTTTGGTTTTTTTTTTTTTTTTTTTGAAGAAATAGTGGAAAATAAATATACTGAGAAAAAGAGACATTATTTTACATTTTTTGCAAATAATAAATGACTTAACAGAGAACAAATTCTCCTATCTGTTTCTGCATTTAGCCTGCTACCATATCATGCTGGAAAACTTCATTTTACCCTCATGAGAAATAAAAGGGGGGAAAGGCAAATAACATCTGAGTATTATTAGGAAGTAGTTTTGACCTTGTGGGTTCCCTGAAAGGGCTTCATAAATCCCCAGGGTTCCTGGACCACATTTTTAGAACTGCTTGCCTAAAAGATGAGAAATATCCTGTGGATGTGCCCCCACCCTTGCCACCTAAGTGACATCCATATGGGAATAAAAGGAAAGTGGGAGAACAATTCTGACAGAAATTCTACCACTTTACATTTTTTTCCCAAGGCTGAATGTAGCTGTGAGTTTCTCTGCCAGTTCTTAGTGATCTCATGTGTTCTCAAGGGCAGTTATGCTACTGAGATTTTGATATATGACTAGAAGTTGGAATTGGATTTCTGTTCTACATTCCACTCAAATAAGATTGAGTCAAATTAAAGAAGCTAATCTGCCCACAACATGTAGCCTCTACTTTTATCTCCCAAAGAGTAGCCATAGACACCTTTCAAAATGCAGACTTACTCTGCTTACCATCCACTCTCCAAAGCACTTACTCTGTCATATTGTTTCCAAACACAGTACCTTGACCTTGGCCAGTCATAGGGATGGCCAATATTTTGTTCAATCTATTTATCGGGCTCTAGATTTTACTAACTTTGATTCTTGACACCACATTTAATTCCCCCTTAGTATCACTCCTTAAATGTAGGTACCACCAAGTTCTGGAAGGCCGGCTTGACAGAGTCCTGCCTTTTCCCTCCTGTCCTGGGGGAATTTAAATAGAATTAGCATAATGGGAGGCTGAGTCTCAGCTAAGACTATCTGGAAACCATTTCATTCTAAAAAACAACAACAATATGATGATTCAGTCCTGTTTTTAAACATGCATAATATCTTTTAAAAGCTATTTCTCTATTTAAAAAACAGAACTTCGTATTATAAATGTTGTCATTGTGAATATTTCCTCTCTCTGAGCATAAGGTAGTTTTTGATGACTTAAACAGTCCTTTCCTAATTAGCTGAATGTTCACTTTCTTACAGCTGCATGTGAGCAAGGGAGTGATGGCTAACTGCTCTAGTAATCTGCCTACAGCAGCATTGACCTTGGAGATCTAAGTTTCTTAAGAATCTCAGAGGTGCAGATGGAATGACCTGTTATGAAGAAGACGTGGTGAAACTATTGCTGTGGAGGTTGATTTTAATTAGACTGCAGAAGTTAGGGAAGAAGATGTTCTGATTAGTGGGAAATAGCACAGCACCGTGGCATCACTGTCATATTTTTAACCAGTCATGACAGGTAGTTATTATATTTAAGTTTTAAATTTCCTCAATTCCTGTTATTGCTAAATCAGACCTTAATAAAGTCTCTTGGGATGGGTTAGACAGGTGTGATCCAAAGAAATATTCTATCAAAATGAAGGAAGGGAAAGATCTTTAGTTTTTGCCTCCACCTAGAAAATAGCAAAACAGTAAGTAGAGGCACATAATAATTTCACCTCCCTTGCTTTTTTGATCCTATTTGACTACTGTATTTAAGGGACATGGAGAATAAAAGGAAGACACCATGGTGACTGCTGGGAGAACTTGACCAGATTCCTAAACAAAATGGTGACATGAAGGCTCCACTTAGGAAAGTCACCATTCCCTCTGGGCCAGACATCCCATAAGAGAGTCTTTCTCATTTAACTAACATTATGAGACACAAGTAAGTTTGGGGTTTAGTTAATTTAGCAAATCAGGAATTATATGGACCCCAACCTTCAATGGTAATTAGACTTTAATGTGATTTATAAAAAAAAAGAAATCCAGAGGCAGGTTATCAATCCCCCTTTCACTACCCAATCATATTCAATCTTGAGAGAAGTTGCTTCCATGTGAATTACGGTATGTGTGATATGAAACTAGTTGGGAAGATTTAGAACTGGTAGGAAAGATGTGAATTTATCACTTCCTTTAGTGACTCAAGAGTTCTTGAATTAAGCAGTAATTTCCTTGTGAATTTATTTTCATAGATGAACAGATAAGTCCCTCAATGGGCAAACAGCTTTCAGGATGATGTCATTGAATAAGGTTCTATAATTCTCCCAACACATTTAGGAAAAAGCAAAGTCTACAAAAAGATTTCAATGGGAAGATACAATTACCATAACTGAAGAAGTGCTGGCTACCTGGGAAAGGTGAATGAATGAGACTGTGGTGGTGGAAGAAAGGAGGAGAGCAGGAAAGGAGAGAAAAAGAAGTGGGGAGGTAGATTCATAAAGCCTAGGTCTTTGAGTGGAATCCATAACAGGAATGAGAAGGAGATTCAATGTTAGGAAATGCCATCATATATTAAGGGACCAGATCAGAAGGTATAAGTTGGAAGGATGTAGGTAAATTTTGAAGTCTGAAATAGGTAATTTGCTACAGAAGGAATCAGGACCTAGAAATAGGTGGCCAAGCATAGGAATGATTAATACAGAAACTATTGGATAATTATCTGATTGTAGCCACTGACTACTAGACTCACTTTTCAAGTGTAGTACTCCTTAATTTTCACTAGGCAGAGAATGATTTTAAAATATATCAAATAATTCAACTAGAAATATCAAGCTTAGAAAGGAAAAGATGCAAGATATTATTCCAACAAGAGAGTGTATACTTCAGGAACCATAAGAATGGCCAAATAAGAAAATAGATGAACCTCACAATTCAGATCTACAGAGAGACTTATGTGACTATTGAACCAAGCGCATCCACCATGGTATCTTTTTATTAAGATGCCACACACCTTAGTAAAGGGATCTGCACAGCACATTTGGGTGGCCTCTAAGAAATTCTTATACAAAGGAGTTTCATAACCAGGACTTCCTAATTTTTTTTCCTTCACTCTCTTCTCCCTGTTTCACTAGATTATGTGTTTAATGTCTTTAAAAGAGGGGTTTTTTTAGCATTAGATTCCTTTGCTGTAATCATCAACCATTCTCTACATTCAAAAGAACTGAGTAAGCCCCCAATGCAAGTGAGTGAAAATTTGGTTTCATTACTTTTTCCTTACTCATCCTTAAATCAAGAGTGGAGGTAATTGCAATAATTTCCAGCTTAGCATGTATTTCTTCCTGTATAATAGGATTAAAATCCAGCCGGTCATGCAGTCCCGTTATGGTCTATAGATTGAATTTAACCTTTTCCTATCTGTATTTGATTAAACACTATTTCCATTTCAACTCTGACGAGATGTGTTTTCCTTTACTCCCTCACAAGGGATTTTGCACTGCATCCCTCTTTCATTGTATAGGAAGTTCAAGGTTATTTCTGGATTGTAGCTCAGTGTAGAATTCATCACATTTCCATGTGTTATATATTTCTAACATTTTAAAAAATTGGATACCTTGCTTTTTATGGTGAAATCAAAGAATGATTTTCAAGAAAAAAGCATAAATGAGAAAAGGATTTATATGGCCTTTTTAAATGACGAAGTTTTTAAATTGTGCCAATAAATTCTCTTTACTTGCTATTCAGATCCATCAAGCTGCAAAACAATATTGCAACTCACAAACAAGAATTTTCAGATTTATCCCTGAATGAAGGGTTGGGAAATATAACTATATTATATTTCCTCCTTAATACTTTAAAAATGTGTATATATTTGCTTTATTCCAGAATCACATTCCAGCTTACAAAACCAAGTGAAGATAATCATTCTAATTGATTAGACCCTCCTCTTTTAAGAATCAGGGAATCCCAATTTGTAGTGCTGTTAGCATAGAAAGCATTGCTTTCAGAAACTAAAATAAAATAATGGCTGAGCTGGGAAAGAAGGAAACCTCAGTATTAAGCAACATAATAGAGGATACCCTGAATCCTATTTCCCATGTTTATATTTCTCTCAACTCTTGCATTTTTATAAAATGTGTTTGAAATATACTATGGGATCAAAAGTACATCTCTCAATTTGGCTATGCTCTCATTCAAACACCCAAGTTTGTTTTAAAACATCTCCCTTTAGACAGTGCCCTCTCCTTCAAACAGCTCAGGACATACGCAAAGGCAAAAATCCCCTTTACATCTCTACATCATCCACTCATTTCTGGTATGGTCAGATCCTAGAAGCACCTATAGAACAAAAGGTTATAGAGTTGCAAGAGACCCGGAAAGAGAAAAAAAATCATGACAATTCTTAAATATTTAAATTACATAGAAAAATGGTAAATTTTAAAAGTGTCCATTTCCATTTGCTATAAAAATCAACAAAAATTAGAAAACTAGAAGAAGAGAAAATGTGGAGATATGCCTTTACCTTGCTCACCAAAAGATTAGGAGGAGCCCTCACCAAAAATCCTTTAAAAGGTCCAGTCCATTCTCCAAACAATCTGAGTAGTTCCCCTGGAGAACAGGTCTCTGATTTTTCTCATTGTGCCTTTCTCAAAGTCCTATTTGAATTCCCTTATAGTGGTAGCTGACCTAAGCACTGTTCATATGCACAGCTGAAAACTTGACTATTTTCTCTTAGGGGAAGGTCTAATGAATCCTCTCACTTTTTCCTGTGTAGCAAAAATATGCATTCTTATATATATTCATTCACAAAATATTTATTAGCATTTCCTAGATGCCAGACAACGATCTGTTGCTCTTGTGGAGGCTCTTTATTCTCATGGACTATCCAGAGAAATCAACCTTTTGGTTTGCCTAGGACTTTTCGAGTTTTAAAACAGAAAGTGTTATGACTCAGGGACAGCCTCATTCATAGGTAAATCAGGTTGGTCACTGGAGAAAATTTGTTTATCAGCAGGATTTGCATAGAAGACAAAGCTTAAAGCCTGAGCAAGAGTACTCAAAAGATCATTTTCAGAAATAGGTCAAGCTGGTGGTAATGAGAATCTTACAGATAGTGGGTCTGTATGTACCAGGTCCCATAGCTGGTAAGCCTTGCTATCAAGGGAAAGTAGGCTTCCTTCCTTTATTTATTTTTTTAAGCAGGGAGGGATTGAAATAAGATTTTAAATAAGAAAGTAGTTCTTTTTTTGTTCTCCCCACTCATCTTTCATCTCCTTTAGTACAGAATGTTCCATGCCTACTTTCCCCAAACACCATGTCTAGTCAGGTCAAAGCATGTGCTTCATGCCTCTAAGCCTTTACACACAAATGCTCTCTCCCTCCACTGCCACCAATTCTTTCTGATCCAAATCAACCATTGCATTTTAAGTGTGCCTTACCACATTGTAATCAGATGGAGAGTAATCTGTCTCCGTTCTGTTGTCATGGCAGTTTTTTCTAGATTTCATCAGAGGCATGAATGATCATACTTGAACATAATTATGTGTTTCTTCGGGCAAGGAGAAGATATCAGTGATCTCTGTTTCCCAGTAACTTACACAGAGAAAGTGACTGATACATGCTTTCGGACTTAATTCATTTCTAGAAAAATGATAAACTGAACTGCTTAAAAAACTTCTTCAAAATACCAGATAAAATATTACAAACATGTTATAAATGCACATTTCAGGTGCCAAGAAAAGAAGACAAAAATCACAGAGGTCAGAAACAAAAGGAAACAAAGCTAAAGTAGTTAAGTGTGAACTGATACTGGAACTATCCAGGGAGATTTACTAGTCTCAGGACCCAAGGACTAGAGACAGAGGCTCCTTGGAGACAAGCAAGTAGGCCTTGATTTTGAGAGAGGTGGGGAATTGGAACTGAACTGCCTGGAAGCTTCTCACACCACAAAGTGCTACAACTTCACTGAAAAGGTGGATTAGAAAATTCACCCACCAGCAAATTGCTATTAGAGAAGCTTATCGTTTAGGTAGGGTAATTGGTCATAAAAAATAATATAAGTTAGCTTTTGCATATGATGATAATGAATAATCTAGCTTCTCTCTCTCTTTCTCTTTGTTTTTGCTAATTTATGAAACTAGAGGGGATCACATTAAGCAAATTAAGTCAGAAAGGAAAAGAAAAATACAGGATGGTTTCACTCATATGTGGAATATAATGAAGTGAAACAAAGGAACATACAAATTCCAATAAAAATAAAAGGACACAGGACTGGTTACTGAGGGAGTTGGGAGTGGGGAGAGAAAGAAGTAGAGGAAAAGGTGGTGATAAAAAACAATGGAATTCTGGTGGGGGATGTGATGTGAATATGGACTGAGATGCAATTTTAATATCTTAAAATGAATATAGCATTGTGAAAAAACAAATAATAAACATTATTATTTTTAAAAAGCTCATTTTTTTTTTAAATAATACAAAACAAAGGGTTATTCTGAAAATCAAAATAACCGACCAGTTTTCACACGACTTTAAAAATGTGGATTTGTATTGCTGCGAGAGCTGGGAATTTCTAAACCAATAACTTAATAAAAAGAGATTGCTGGTGCTTCCTGGTGCTTCATGCACTAGGCCAGCAGTTGGGGTGTTGACCATGCACAGTCAAAGGACCCGGATTCATTACCTGGGGCTGTAGGAAGAACCAAAAATTAAATAAAATAAAATAAAATAAAAATAAATAATAAATAAAAGTGCTTCCTCCTCCACCCCTTCCTTCCTTCCTTCCTTCTTTCCTTCCTTCCTCCCTTCCTTCTTTCTTCTTTCCCCTCTCCCTTCCTCTCTTAAAAACAAATGAACAAATAAATAAATGATATTGATTACTTCTCTGACCTCATCTTTCTTGGCCTTTGCCTTACCCATTTTATTTCATCCCTGCTGCCTCATTTCCATTTCTTGACACACTAGACATATTTCTCACTTTAGTGCCTCTTCCTACATCTGCTCTCTGTTATAGGTGCCCTAGCTTCAAAAGTGCAAATTCTCACACTCAGTTGAAACTTTGCTAGAAAATCAGTCCTAAGTGAGGTCTTCTCTGTTTATGCAATTTAAAATTGCAACCTACCCCTTCCAATTGCCTTGGATCTGACTCACTTTCACAGTTTTCCAAGACTCTTAACACTTTCTAAACAAGGGTGGTAACTACTTATTTATTATTTGTTACCCACACCTTAAGATTGTAAGCTCCAAGAGCAGTTATTTTTGTCTTTTTATTTACTAATTGTCTCAATCAACTGGAAAAGAGTCTGGACAATACTATAAATTTACAAACTCAACCAAAGTCTTAAATGTCATCAACAATTACAAAATGCAATTTTACAAAAAACACAATAAAATCAGTAGAAGTACCGGGTCGAAAAGTCATTAGTGTGGAAATGATAATCTATTTTATCATTGTTGCTTTAATAAATGTTTGTACCTAAATTTAAACATTGAATCCCTACCCCACCACATAAGTAAACTGAATTTCGGATATAGTAAATTCCCAAATATAAAGGTTAAAAATTTCAACAAATAATGCAAGTGAATACAACAGGGAAGAATCACTTAAATAAGATCTATAAAGCACAAATTATTAGAGAAAAATATGTTCAACTACATTGAAATTTAGAACTTATATAGAGAAAAATACATTTTAAATTCATTCATAAGATAAGCCACATTTTGGCAGAAATTATTTGAAACACCCACAACCAAGATGAATGAATATTTAGGGTTTATAAGGAACATTCATATGTAACAAAAATTAAAAAATATTAATAGCCAACATGCAGAAGAAAAAAGTCCATAAGTTTATTAAAAATTCAAACTTACTATAAAGAAACAAAAGGAAAAATTAAAAGAAATTTTAAGAAGAATCATTTTCCCCAAAATTAAAAAAACTAGTAACAGCACATTTGTGAGAATATGTATTAGATGGTACCAAGAAGTAATATATATGCAATGCAGAATCAGATTGCTTGGGTTCAAGTCTTGGCTGGGCAACTTATTAACTGGGGGACTTTGAACAAGTTACTTGATCTCCCAGGGCCTCTATCTTCTTATATTTAAAATGAAGATAATAATACTATCCAACAATGTAAAACTGTTGTGAAAATAAAATCAGTTATGTCGCGTGAAATAATTGGTATAATGTCACTTAGTGAGCATAAAGGAAAAACCAGCGTTAACTTGTGAGAGTATAAATTGACAAAACTACATGGAGAACAATCTGACAATATTTAGTCAAATTAAAATGCACAAACTCCAAACAGCATGGAGCACCTAGACAGAGACACAATACCTTTTCATCTTTAACTGACTGACAAGTAGATCTCTGACATTTCTGGGTTTTTGACTTCTCTTCTTCGTTGCCACCTTTATGGTCATTGTAAATTAACCCCAGTCTAGTGAACATTTATAAGTAATCACAGTAAAACTGACACAATGATGTTTATAGTGTGATCACCAAAAATGCACAAAAAACCCCACATTCATAAAAATGAAGCAAATATGGGCCAAATCCTGTTATCTGAGGCAAACATCTGAAGAGCCCAGTCACTGGTCAGCATATCTGAACTCCAGCACTGCTCTACTTCCTAACTTGTACAGTCCGAGAGAAGTTATTTCGGTTCTTTAAGCTTCATTTCTCTCCTTCCTTAAATAAGATCTCTGGTCATTTCCAGTATAAACATTCCATACGTGGTGGCAGAAGAATGCCCTTCTGATATAACCAGTGCTTTCCAACAGAACAGAGGAAGTAGCTATCATCCTAAATTTTAATCCCTCCAAGTGACTTTCCCAGAAGTTCCACAAAATAGCATAGAGACATAGGATGATGTTTAAGAACTTGAGCCCTTTTAACATTCATGTCATTTTCTGAGACAGCCTTCAAAGGTTCAACAAATCATCATTTATCATGGAAGCTGGAAAATGTCATTGTTAAACACTAAAAAAAGAAGTTGCACCGTGCGACAAAGAACAGAAAATTAAGAGACTACCAGATGTAACACTATTCTACACAATATTAGACATCTGGAAACATTAACCACATGTCTTTTTTTCACAACTAAGCAAGAAGATACTCATGAAGACACTCACAGCCATTTTTAGAATTTCTATTAAATTTGATTACCATGATTAAAATGAAAGACTCAGAGAACATGGATACCTATTAGTCCAGTCCCTGGGCAAGAGTTTTTTGGTATCATCTTGCCCAGATGAAACATTTTTCCTCCATTAAAGTTTTCGATTTAAGAGCTTAACTAGGAAACCTAGAAGGAGGTACCAAAAAAAATGGTATTTTCCAGTAGGTTGGTTTTTAAAACATGCTGCTTCATATTTAATATCAATTTTTATTTATGTAAGTAATTAATATAATTTTATTTATCAAAAATAACAGTAGTCTAATCTTCACCTTCTTGTTTTCTGAAGATTCATTTTTTGATGTGTTTGATGTTTGATTTCTGGAGGTGTCTATAAATTAAAAAAAAAAAAATAAAGCCACCTGAAAAAAAAAAACCCAAATCGTTTTTGTGTATGTGTATTACGTAGATTATATTTGTTACTCATTTAGCCCTGTTCTTCAATTCCTTTAACTCTGAATGGCTGGAAGGCGTTTTGCGAGGAAAGGAAAAATATGATTCATGTCTCTGAATATTAATAGTAATAGCCTAAAGAGGTTTCAGATACTGTGACCTAAGCCTTCTCAATCAAAACATCCAGATAATCACAACTCTGCCATGCAAACGCTGTGGGGTGGCGCAGTGTTGTGCTGACATTTCTTATGTCAGGAAAAATGTAATGAAATAAGAAATTAGAGAACAGTACAACACAAAGGAATTGTGCCAAAGTTCCAAAATGTATTTCTTTACCTATCCATAGGGTTTAGTACAGAATTGCTCAAGAAGTCACTGTCCATCATGGGACTTTGTTCCTCTTGATGGAATGTATGTCCCTTATCCAATTTTATCATGTGATGGGGAAATACAGAATTCAGCTATTGTTCTATAACTATGTGACAACCTCAGCCTTTAGGAATCAAATGTAGTCTGACTTATTTTTTCTGTTTCTCTGACATGGAACATGGCGGACAGTCCTTTACATACTGACTCTTATCCTCAGCTACTGCTCAGTTTATGTCAAGTAACTGAGCGTTAAAATCTACATGGATGAAAAAGTCAGGTTCCATGTAATTAAACAATTAAATGGTCTGGTAATTCTGTTTTTGCAGCTGCTTTCCTCATGGCATGAAATAAGGTCTCTGACAAAAATTCTTCTTTAAGCCAACCTAGCTGTGCTCATGCATTCTTGCCCCGAATGAAGAATACATGTAACTTTACCATACAAGATTCTACTCTGTGTGAGGCTCTGTGTTACTCAACAAGATGGACATGATCTCTGCCTTCATGGAGCACACCAAGTAGTGACCATAAGAATGAAAGCGTATCTGTCTCTAAATCCCAGAAGGACAATCTAAAGCCAAGAAGTAAAATGATATGAAACTATATTTTTTAAAGGTATAAAAAATGTGTATTTTTAGTCAAGAATGTAATATAGTTTAATGAAAAGTAGAACTGCTGAGTATTCAAAGGACTTTTCCCAAAAGTAGATTATCTTATTTTTATCGTCAACATCTCTGCATTCTGAGTGAAGAGACACAGACACAAGAAAATTGGTAGAACACATCACCATGGGAAAGATGACTGCATCTTTTAGCTCGAAGCAATTTTACCTTCAGAGAATGCAGAGAATACCAATGACATCTTAATGTGCTCAGTCGAACAGAATTAGATAACATGAGTTACTAGATTTTTCTCACTCCTAAAATTTCTCTCTACAGTCACTGATAGAGGCACAAAGCACTTCCCTTTATTAATTATTTATGTATAATAACATATTCCTCTTCTGAGGAATTTAATTTTTCCTTAGGCCAAAATATAATCAGAACATAGCTTTTCTAATAACCATCATTTTAAGACATTATGAATGAATGTATTTCATGCTTTAGACTACATTAGCCTTTTCAATAAGGGATAATTTATTTAAAGTTCATTTCTCTTTTTCCTCTGAAAATGATTTATTTCAAAAGAATTCTACAAAGCTTGTCTTTCTTATTCGGCAGAATAAAGATCACATTGAAATGGTATTTGTCATTCATATAATGTAGCCCAAGAAAGTGAAAATTGAAAAAAAATCACAACAGTAATTCTTGAAATTACAGGGAAAAAGAAACTGATACCATAAGTCGAGAGAAATATTTGCTCTGCAATAAATTACTTTTGTTTGCTACCATTGATTTAAGGATTAATCAAGGAAAAAAACAGCTTTATAAGTTGTTTATCTCATTTACTTACAGAATTCACATGTAAATAATAATGTTTTTAAAAAGGATATTTTTGTAAAACATGATCACATGAATTCTAATAGCAATGTTTATATATTTTTAAATAATTATTTATAACTAGCTATATACTAATCAGTTGTAACATATATCACAGGGATCCATTTAAGAAGGGAAATTCATATCCTGGTAGTAGATCCAAAAAAAAAAAACAATGCATATTTTTAGTGGTTAAATTGTTGCGCTATTGTAAGAATTTTACATACTTCATCTCAAGTGATCCATAGAAATACCTCAGAGGTACGTTACTGTCTCCTTTATAGATAAGAAAATGACACCTGGTTAAGTTGATCAATATCACAGAGCTAGTAGATGGCAAAGTTAGTCTCTAGGTCTTCCTGACTTTAAGTCCTCTACACCTCCTCTCTCTGAATGCTGTAGGATGGAATTATTATTGTAGTTAAATTATGGGAAGAAGATAATGAGGAGAGTTTAACGGTAAAGAAGAAATTTATATTTCTGTCCTTTCAAAAGGTAATTTTACTTTGAAATTCCTTTATCCCTTATTTCCTAATTAATGCTCCTAAACTCTCCCTTGCTTTCTCAAAAACCTCTGTCATGAATTGAGTTGTTGTATGCCCAAAATAGTATACTGAAGTCCTAAGCTTCAGTACTTGTGAATGTGACGTTATTTATAAATAGGACTTTTGCAGATGTAATCAAGCTAAAGCCATTAAGGTGAGTTCTAATTCAATAGGACTGCTGTCATAAGAAGAGGTTAATATGAACTGAATGACCTTGAGGAGAATGATAAGTAAAGACACAGACACAGAAAAGATGGTCATATGAAGACAGAGGTGAACATTAAAGGCATGCTGCCACAGACCAAAGAATGTGGGAGATGACCAGATCTAAAGAGACCAGGAAATTCTCCTCTGGAGGAATTGAAGGAAGCTGAATTCATACTTCTAGACCCCAGGTGATGAGAGAACATATTTCTATTTCAAATGATCCAAATTGTGGTAAATTGTGATGGTGACCTGAGCAAACTAATACGTCCCTAAGGAAGAAAAGGATGGGAATAGTATGTACTGAGATAGTCCATTTCCGTGATTAGGGCTGAGATTTTTGCTAATTAATTCAGAGCAGTATTAATTGAGATGGACTTTCTCTGGCTCCCATAGCTGAGAAACATGATTAATCTGCATTTATTATATATAATCCAAGGCCACTTGAAGAAAACTTAATTTGTATAGGGGAACTGTCTTAATCTAAAAGGCCACTGTAAGAGAATACTATAGACTGGGTGGCTATAAATAACAGAAATCTATTTCTCATAGTTTTGGAGGCTGGGAAATCCAAGATCAAAATACCAGCAGACTTGGTGAGGAGTCCGCTTCCTGGTTCTGGTGTCTTCACACAACAGAAGGGACAGGGGAGCTTCCTGGGGCCCCCTTTGTAAGGGCACTAATGCCACTTATGAGGGCTTCAGATAACGCTAATCACCTCAGAAGTCCTCACCTCTAATACTATCACATTGGGGACTAGGTTTTGCCCTATGAATTTGGGAAGAGGTGGCACAAACATTCATTATACAACAAGAACTTAGTTTTTAAATTAATATATTTTAAAATTTTTGTAATTTATTTTTTTAATTTAAAACCACATGTGTAGACTCGCCATTCCTCAAATATATGACAACAGACCCTGTTCACCACCAAATTACTAAAAGTCCTCCACCATTGTCCATTGGTTCTCACCGCCCCTTGCTCCCATACACCAGTGGTAACCTCAGCTCATTGTCAATGTCCGAGGGTTAGTTTCTGTTTAGTCTGTCATTTGCTTTGCTTCTTTATATTCCACATATGAGTGATGTCATCCAGTATTTGTTTTTCTCTTTCTGATTTATTTCACTAACATAAACTAACATAATCCCTCTAATTCCATCCACATTGTCACAAATGACAGGATTTATTGTTGTTTTTTTTTAGGACTGTGTAGTGTTTCATTGTGTATGTATCCCACATCTCCTTTATCCATTCATCTGATGAAGAACACTTAGGTACTTCCCAAATCTTAGCAAGAAATTATTAAGGAGATTTTTACATGTCCCTTTAGGTCTGCTTATTATGTAAGGTTTGACAATTACCCACGAGAAAGAAGAGAAATAGAGAATTTGCATGAAAATTTGTAATGTAGTGAGACCATCACTCCCTGTTGTCCTCCTCCTGACATTTTCAGTGATTCTAGCCCTTATTTAACCAAGTTAAATTATATTCTTTCAAAAGATTGGTTTAACCATCACTAGAATCTAATTTCTTCACTGTCTGATGAGCCAAACTGAATGATCTTTAGAAATGCCTGTTCCATTGAGATTAATTTATCAGAGGTACAGATAGAATTAAGAATTCATTTTTCAGATATTCATATCACTCACTGTGGTCATTGATGCAAATTCTCCATTCTCTCCTTGCAGTATTCAGAGAGGAAGATAGGAATTGGGGTTGGCAGAGGAGAGATTGTACTAGGAATAATTTACCTTGTTATTATTTTATGTTTATAACTGCTTATATTTTGCAAAAATTTTCTCATTTCATTCAAGAAGACAATATTCTCATTTCAATTTTGTCAATGAAGATGAAGGAGATAAGTGACTTGCCCAAGATACAGCATTTGTTAAAGTCAGATAGGTGAGTGAATATCAGACACTCTGAATCATATTTTAACATACTTTTCTGCTGTTGATTCTCATGCACATATTGATTCTCTTTAACTTCTCAAGAAACACAATTTGTCATGGATTGCACATATTCTAAATTATTTTATTTTAGTAAGAAGAGGGGAAGAATTTTAAAAAATAAACTTCTACTCAGTTCTCCCCTCATCATCCTTGCAGGGAACTAGGACAGATTTATTTAAATTTCATCCCTGTCACCTCCCAGAGGAATGGACTAGACCTGTAGCCTAGCTCTGCTGGAAAATGGAATGTGCTCGCTTCTTTCTTTTTTGGTAATTGTCAAAGTGTGCATAATAGGCAGACCTAAAGGGACATGAAAAAATCTCCACATCTCTCATATGGAGTCTTAGCTCAGGACTTGCACTTCAGAGAGGGGTCACTCTTGATCTGCAGTCTGCCTTCCAGAGGCTTGGATGTGCAACTGACCTCAGACACACAGGTGGGAAATGGAGCAAGCACACACCCTCTGCGCCCTCCACAGAGGGGATGTGTCTTCCCAAGGCTGCACCAGACTATAATCACCTAGTCAGAAGGAGACTCTGATAAGATACCCAGTCCAAGATGTGTTTATTTTCATTAAGCTACAGTCTCTTAAAAGCAAAATAGACATAGACTATAAAAAAAAAGTTTGTTGTGAAAGTCAGTGCAACATAAAATCATCCTAAGTCATCTCTTCTTTGCCTTTGGAAACCTGAGCCCTTTCTCTGTAAACATTAACCACTTTAAAATCACTTTACTCCCTTGTTATTGACCTTTCTAATGCCATTCAATGCTTGCAGCATCTCTTTTGATGAAGCATCATAAAGCACTCATTTTATTCAGTTTGGGGGTTCCTTTACTGAATATGTATTAACTTCATAAGAAATACCTCTTTTCAAGGAAAGATCAGATGAGTGAAAAAATAAGACATAAAATGAACTACACTATCATATGCATTCTTCTAAAGTGCACCGGTACCAGGCATTAAGCAACATATAGTGCATTAAATACAGATGATCTGGCCTTTGATTTTCTTTCTGCCTTTTTTTTTTTTTTTTTTTTAAGGAAAGGTGCAGGCAGTAATGAAGAAAAACAGGCAGGCACAGGCAAGAAGAGAGAGGAAGAAGCATCTTTCTTTTTTTCTCTCTTTCCTTTTTATTTTTAATTGCTAACACTGGCTGTTTTTCCTGATCCAGGATTTGAACCCAGGGGTTTGTGGTCTGCTCCTTCAGAGGCCATTGACACATACCTGTTACTCCACCAGGACATGCCAAGTCTTTGGTTTTCTGAGTGATGTACTCACAGTATCCAAAGTTTCCGAAGCTACATTAATTAGGTTAAATATTAACTTTAAGAATGCTGGGCAATCTAGGGATTCTTAGAAAAGATTCAGACGTGAATACCTCTTCCTTTAGGTAGGTCGTAATGACTCCTGGTATTCCCCATGCTCAGCTTTTCTCCATGAGAGCTACCTGCAAAAAGTTCTTCCATATGTGGGCACATCAAAATACTCTCTGTCCTCTATATCTTAGTAAGCCCTATTCTCCCACCCTAAAAAGGTTTACAAGCTATTCTTCAAGAATATTCTGCCTATCACTGGCCACACTCAGTTCACCAAATGTGTTGGAGGCTAATCCCTTGTATGGTCTGTGATGTCCTACAATTTGACATAAGAACAAAGTTTCCCAAGACTATTTAAAAAACACAGTGCATGCATAGGGTTCCCAACCTTAATGAACCCAGTTGAGAGAGAACCTTATTTAATTTGTTTTATCATAACAGTTAGGAATGAAATGATAGAATGATTTGAAGATTTTTTGGAGAGGTGTATAGGGTAGGGGATGGAGGAAATGGAGGGCATCTGTAAAAATTATGTCAAGAATTGGGAGGGGGGAAATAATCAGAACTGTATAATCAGAGCTATGAGATTTTTAACTGATGATACTTTCATTTGAACTAGATACAAAATATTTATTCAAAAGATATTTATTGAGAGTTCGATGTGTCTAAGGCACTGAGTTAAATGCTGTATTAAATAATGCCTTTCCATTTAGCAAGCTTTTACTCTGGAGCAGTGTACAAGACATGTATATAAAACATAAAAGAAGAAAGAACCAGTGAAAATAGGAAAGGACCTTATCTAAAAATAGATAAGGACCAGTGTAGGTCCAGTGAAGTAGGATGACATGACCTTAGACCTAAGGCCACATTCCTTACAGTCCCCACCCAGGGTCTAGTGTCCATGATAACATCACCCAAGGCACCATGCCTCAAATACAGGACAGACTATTTCCCCAAATAGACCACCCAGGGGATGTCTCCCTTCTGTACACCAGCCCACATGATCTTTCCTGGAGAACTAAGCTCTCTTTTCTACTCTAAGCCTTGCTGTTAATAATTAATCAGTATGGACACGATTTTGTTCTATATAACCACTGTACTGTTCTCCACCATTTTAACAGTGTCTTCCTCTACAGATTGATTGCTCATTGGTTTGTAAGTAATAAATTCATACCTCATACTGCTGAGGCTCTAAGTGACTTCTACGAGATCAAAAAGCATTATTCTCAGGTCTTTGGTGACTTGGGCCTGTGGCAATATAACTAGAGAAAGTAATCTTGAACGATAGGTCAGATTTTTATTTGTTGATAGCGAAGCAATAAACAATACAGATAGAGGGATTAAGAGAAAAAAAGCACTAGAGTATAAAAAGTTGGAAAAGTAAGAAATAATGTTGATTTAGCTAAACAGTGTACCTAGAGGAGATCAGAAGAAAACGGGTTAAAAGGAAATGGAGACATATGAGGGAAAACTTGAAGTAAGTTTTAATATTATTTGGAAGTCATGAAGAGGCACTGAAATTATTTAAGCAAGGGAGAAAGGCAATCAGAGTTATGGCACAACATAATTTTCCAAGGAGGTATAAAACATAAATAAGTGTGAGATTAAGATAAGTGAAACTATTAGGAGGTTCTTGAGCTAGCCAATGAAAGTAGAAATAAACAGCAAAGAATGAGCTGAAGTAAGTGTAATATAGGTCAGAAGGCCTGAAAACTGAAGGCATTTGTGGGAAAGATGTGGATAGAATGGGAAAAAGAAGAAAGAGGAGTAAATGATAATACTTCCACTTTAAATATGGGTACTGGGATGAAAAGACCTCAAATCGAAATGGTGCAGATTTACCAGGAAGTGATGCATTCTATATATTGAATATAATTTTTCAGTAGGAAATCTGAATGATGATGTTGAAAAATGTTGGAAATATGGAACTGAAACTCAATAGACAAAATATTATTAAAAAGTTTCCTAGAAGAAACATTCATAAGGGGTTGTTAGATTGCCAACGGAAAGAATAGAGGAAGAAGAGAAGAGCTTGAAGACAGGGAAATGGTGTATTTCCTTTCTAGTGCTCCTCTGACCAATTACTACAAAGTGAGTGACAATACAGCTGAAATGTATTTATTCATAGTTCTAGAGACTACAAGGTTGAAAATCAAGGCATATGCAGGATCATGCTTCCTCGGAAAGCTATAGGTAAGAATACAACCTTGCCTGTTCTCATTTCTAGTGGCTGGTTATTCTTGCATTCCTTCATCTGTGGCAGTTTAGCTCTGAGCTCTGCTTCAGTTTTACCATGGTCATAAGAATATGACTCTATGTCTATGCCCAAATTTCTCTCTTATAAATGCACAAATCATTGGATTAGAATGCATTCTAATCCAGTATAACCTCATCTTGATTACATCTGCAAATACCTTCCTTCCAAATAAAATCACATTCACAGATACTAGGATTTAGAACTTCGACACAGTTTTTTTTCTGGGGGAGATGGTGGGGGAGCACATTTCTACCTATTACAATTGATAATGCCAATATTTGCTATAGAAAGAGAAAAAGAAAGCAGAGGAGGTAGGCAAAGTAGGTGAATAAATCAGTCTCCATAATACAGTTATCACTCACCTATCGCAGGAGTTATGCTTCAGAGACCCCTGCAATAGGTGAAAATCCACGAAGTAGTGGCATTATAATTTATTTATTATTTATATATATTTTAAGGCTTTATAAACCCTTCCTACTATCCTATAAACCCTTCCCACACTCTTATTAACCTTTCCCACACTCTTATAAACACTTCCTACACTCTTAAACCTACATAATTTTAACAACATACAAAATTCTATGTGGGTGCTCACTAGTGAGCTTATACTCTTATACTATACCGCAAAATTCCGCAATATAGTGAAAATTCCATGATACAGAATTAGGTATATTTTTTAAAAATAATCCTCAATATAGTAAAGTCATGATAATGAACTGAGACATAGCAAGAGACGACTGTATTTTGATGAAGACATGATTTAATTTCATATTTTACAGTAATTACTATGAAAATTAATATTTAAGCTAACTTAATAAAATAAAGGATGCCATGCTAGAATTTTCCTTGAGGCAGTTCAGAACTTTCTGATGCATTAAAAAAATTTTATTGCTTTCCCTAATCTAATACTGCAAGTATAAAATTAAATTCATGTACAGCTTAATTATGTATAGTACAGAGATACTAAAAATAAAACTATGGAACAAAGATGAAAAAAACTTTTAAAATCCATTTTAGAATTTAAAACATCACTATTTTGATGTGGATTGAAAACCAGTTCTTTCTAAAGAGCCCACAACTTACATGTAATGACTTATTATCTCCTTGACTTATACTATAACATCATGATGTCCTATCACCAATCCCTCAGGAGAATGGTTGATTTTAACATTGTTTGCCTCATTTTGATTTTTGTTAATTGTACTACTATATAAAAAAAAAAAACTTCCCAAGGAAAAAGTCTACACATAATTACTATCTCATTTGTCATTAAAAAGCATTAAAATAATAAAGGAAATGTTCCCAAAGTCACCCTTGCTTTGTAAGTAACTCACAGAAGTGGGCTTCTGTAGCTTACCTTTCATTTCACAATTCTGTAAAGAAGGTAGAACAAATGACAGCATTCCCATCTGAGAGACATGCTTCAGAAATGCCTCATCCCTAAGTCATAGACAGAATCAAAGGAGGAGCCTAGATTCAGGTCTCTTATTCAAGATGCTACTGCACTAATAGAACCAAATAAAGACTTTGCTTGATAAATCTAAAAGTCCTGATAATAGTAATAATACAGAATATTTGAGTACTCTAACATACATGGAAACTTGTAGTCAAGTAAAACACATTCCTTTCACACATTTATTAAAATGTTTGCACCTGATCACAAAATAAAATGTCAAGAAATGCAAAAGAATGTGTATAATGAACTAAATGGATAAAATACAATAAAATCATAAGTGAAAAAAAAACCCCAAATTTTAGAGCTTCTTTTTGTAAAATGTTGGCATCAAAGAAATCAGAATATATATTAATATTTAGAATTCAATGACAATGATAACATGAAACATCAGGTATATTGTTAGGTATATTGTTAAGGTAGTATAAGAAAATATCACTTTACATATTGGCACACAAGAACTGAAAGTGATTAGCTAAATCATAATATGAATAACAGATTAAAACAAAAAAAGTTAAGCATACTCTCATGGCTCAAGTGGCTAAGGTAGAGTCCATGTAAAGTCTATAGACCCAGGTTCATGACTTGGGGCTGGTGGTAAAAAACAAAACAAATAAAAAAGGTAGGAATAAACACATAATAAAAGTAGACATTCTATTTTCTATCTACCCATCTCTTATTTAGGCATACTCGAATATCAGGAATAAGAACTGATTTCAACAAGGAACTTGAAATTTCTCAGCAGTAGCATAGGATATCTAAAAATATCTATTTAAAAAACTTTCAGCATAATTTGGCAGAAGAAACTTCAGGTATTAAAATTGGACAGCACGATTAAACTTTCTTATCAGGATCATATATTGTACTGGCTTCCCTTAAAAGCCAATTATAACTACTTTCAAACTGTAAAACTATCTAGAAACAGAAATGTAAAATTAAAATAACCTTTCAGATCACACCTGAAATATAAAATACATGGAAAATAAAATTTATATTAGACTAGTTATTGTTTCTAAGGCTTCTGAGGCATGATCAGGATTCTCAGATACTGTACATTTTGTGCCAGCAAGGTGACAAAAGACATCAGGTTCATGACTTTCTATGTTCAAAACACATCATCCCTGAGGCAGACATACTCACTCCTGGGGCTCATGAGTTCAGAGGTGATGGGAAAAAAGAGTAAGAACTAGATTCCAACTCTACTGCATACAAATAGAATGACATCCAATCATCTCGAACCTAGAAAGCTCATGAAATTAGTGTGACAAAATAGACAAACGAGATGAAATATCTGCCACAATATATTTGCTTGAGGTGATACATTTTCATCTACTAAGGCATTCTTATCTCTTTACTTAACTTCTCTATTCCCTATTTGACATATTTTCCAAAATATTATTTTCTAGATGCTGCCTTATCTCTTGATATGCACTGAAATGAATTAATTTATGGTGTTGATTGTTAAGTCTACTGCCCCACACAGCTGCCTCTAGAATCAGTGAATGTCAAATGTTAAGCCTCCATATATGTCTGCCTCCTGCAAGACCATGTGTGCCTCACTGTGCCCTGCTCCCATGCACAGCACACACCCAGAGCAGACACTCAACAATCATAAGCAGTAAATTAGGAAAGGGAAGGCTGTTAGGACTACAGGCAAATGGCCTAGTGGGAGAAAAAGATGATCATTTATGTACTTGCATTAAAAGAACTGTCAGCAATAATATTGAGAAGGAAAAAATAATCCTTCTAAAATCATAGCACTTGGATTGTTTGGGATTTTTCTTCTTTGATTATTTTAGTATAAAGGGAAACAACTGGATTCCAGCTAATTGTCCCTATCAAAAATTCTGCTCAGAATGTACAAGAGGAATTTCTAATGGCATGTGATGTGGAAAGTCCACATATACTCAGACTAACTATATTTCTCCCTTTATAAATTGGTCCCCAAAGGATTTCACCACAGATACATGGGAAACATTATTTATAACACAGACTATTTGCTGATATCTCCAGATAACTGGAATAGCCCTAGAATAATAAAGTGGAAAGAACATCTTTGGAGATTAAAAAGTCCTCAGTAGGAACTGAAGAACTGCCTGGACATTGGAGAGGGAAAGAGAGAGGTAGAATTTATAATCCATAAATGTGTATCTGCTACTCTATTTTGTTTCAAATGCCCTTTGTGCTTAGAAATATCAAAGTCTATGGAACAAGTAGAAATTTTAGTCCTGTCTTAAAAACTGCTGAAAATGACAAGTGAGTTCATGTGAATGACATTCTGCTCAACAACACCTGATAATGGATATTGGGTATTTAAGACCAGGGGACAGTGCAGAACCTGAGAGTCAGTCCTATCCTGAATGCCTGGGGCTAAACCACCAAACTCAGCTCAGTAAACACTTGAGCTATAAGATGACAGACAGCACCGTGTTCAGAATGAGTTTCATGAGGAATTATTCACTAAATCAAATAGCCAGCACTGACGCTACATCATCCGTGGCTTGCATATCCTAGCTATTCCCTTAGTTTGGGGAAGATTTCACTTTTGAGCTCAGAAGGAACAATATTCACAGCATAAAATACATTATTTTCCTGTCGTTTAAAGAAGATAGTGTGGAATATGAATTTCTAGACCTGCAGAGAAATATTTATCAGTTTATAAAGGTGCCAAGTGACAATTATAGGAAAGAACTCTTTGCATTATGCATCACCCCCTTTCATGAGCGGTTGTTCTCACCTCCTGAAAATTCATCGTGTGTCAGACAATGTGTAAAGGTTAAATGACTTGTTTATAGTGGTACAGCTTGTAAACAAATGCCAGAGGCAGGATCTGAATCCAAGTCTGTCTGATAATAAATACATTTTTTTCAATTTATACCCAATTTTCATTTTATTGCAGGCTTGGAATAAAGTAGAGCAATCATAGTGACATTTATTCATCTAGATGGACATGCATCTATTCATTCAAGAGATGTTTATTGAGAGCCTGTTACATGTCAATTATTATACCTTAGTGGCTAAGGTTAAGTCTTCTAAATGAGATGCCTGCTTTTATTCTTCCTATAGTTTGCATTTTTTCAAAACATCCTTTTTGGATTATGTAGTTTCAATCCAGAGTAAAGCAACTTTATTATTTAGGCATCTATGTGGTTAAAGACGTCTTATGAGAGACATTATACTTCGTAATTCATCAAAATGAATAGTGGTGGGTTTCAGTAATTAAGAGCAATAGACTGAGGCATAATACAAATGGAGCTTCCAATCTGACAGTATAAGATTGAGTAGGGCGTGTGAATTACACTGATGGGATGTACCCTGGTGACAACAACCCCCCACTCCAACATAAAAAGTTACTTCCTCTTACATAACTTTCCAATGGATAGGTTGTTACTTAATTTTCTCTGAACACCTATCAGGAAATTGCTTCATGTCATAAACCAGAGGAGTATAATAATGAATCAAAAGCACCTACTGATTACCTAACCCTGTGCCAAGCAGTCTATAGCACAAAACATGTACTAAGCCAGTTCTGGGTGACAAGGAACTTCATGCCCTAGTGACCTGAATGATCACTCTGGATGACCAAAGTCAGTGACTTTGGAGGACATTCCTTACTGAATTACCTTTGCTGATGCTAGAAAGAATGAAGGGGGAAAGAATGCAGGTAACCAACAACAAAATGCTGGTGAGTATTGAGGCTGAATAGAGATTGGGTAAATCAACGGAAAAACTAGATATTTTTATTTGAAGAGAAATTTGCTACCTAAGGTAATACTGGGTGCCCAGAGAGAGGAATTGCAATATTTCTCTTTCCTAAAAAGAATGAACCTAGGTTTGCATATTCATCACCACTGCTCACTTTTTGAAGTTTTTTAAGAACACCACACTTCCTGCTGGCACCTCTTTTATGCTAATGTGGCATTTCATGATTATCGCAACTATTTTCTTCTGGAAAAAGTTCTATACCTTCTGACACTCTAGTTACTATATCTTTGCCGAATTGTAAATAAAGCCATTTTGTTTAAATTATTCATACTGTACCAATGTATATTAAAGTATGTAGAGCCAACAGGTTTTTAAAGAATCTCAAAATACTTATGGTCATACCTCTCTTTATGATATTTCCTAAGAAGCATTATGTTTGAGACCAAAAAATAATAATTTGATAAATGTGAATGAAAGAGAGCACAGGTATAAAAAGTAGGCAATGAACTTGAAGTCAAGAGTTCATAAACTAAAACTTAATTACATCACAAAACATTGAGACCAGACTGGGCAACTCTCTTATCTAAAATGAGCATATTTCTTCAGGTGTAAACTTGAAATCTAACCAAAGTATCCTCAGGTGTCACTTTTGTGTAAGTAAAATTGGTCTGCCTAGATACCAATTAAGCAAAACAATCTAATAATTATTAAAATTTCATTAATGTTCTTTCCATTTTCTCACAAGTCTTCATTAAAATCTCATCTAGAGATCGACTTTCGGATGGCGACTCAATAGGACTCACTTTCGAATTGCTCACCAAACACACCACAAAAAAAATCACCTATTTTCCTGAGACAAACACAAAGAAATGACTGGCACTTCAGGTATAGACTGAACAGCTGACGACTGTGGGTGAGGGCACTGGGGACAGTTCTCAGCTAAATTGCAGATTTGGATTTGGGACAGAACTTGGGAGTCTATGGATAGGCAGTAGGGCAGAGGCTAAGGATTTTGGGACCAACTGCAGAGGCAGTGAAAGACAGGCCCAGTGGGGCTGAGAAATGGAGCCAGGGACGACCACCCTGGAAGGAGTGAAAGGAGAGCCAGCATACAGGGAGCTGAGCTGGAGCCCTCATGGTGAAATTGCGCTGGTGCAGCCCTAACTGGAAATCGGCCATAGAAGTTGCAAGCTAAAACCACTCCCACAGCCATTTGATGACACAGCCTGCTACCCACAGAGCAAAATCCCGCCCACCTACACCCTGGCTCCTGGATTACATGTGAGAAAGAAGTCACAAAACTCAACGCTATTCACTTGCACCACCTTGTGAGTAGAGTCAAACTGCAGCCTGATAGTCCTGGGCAAGTCAAACCTACCCAATGCCAGGAGAACTGAACTCTCAGAAATATAAACAGAATGTCAAATAGAGCAAAGGCGCAGAGAAATATACGTGACACGATGGATCCAATCAAAAACCCAGAGTAAAATCTGAGTACAGTAGACATATAAATTACCTGAAGAAGAATTCAGGTAATGTAAATTACCTGAAAAATAAGTATTTTAGCACAAGGTTAGGTAATCAGTAGGTGAAGAACAGTGATTAACATACTCATGGGAATCCAGAAATCAATGGAGGCAGTAAATGAGCATGTCAGGAAGCAAAGAGAAGAATTAAAACAAGACATAAACAGGTAAGAGATGTGATGGCTGAATTAAAGAACTCAATAGAGGGACTCAGCAATAGGATGGATGACGCTTCCAATAGAATCAGTGATCTGGAAGACAGGACAGAGGAACTAAATCAAGCAAACCAGCAAAGAGATTAAAAAAAAATTCAAAGAATGAAAGATAGCAAAACCAACTTTGTAAAAAATATTAAAGGATGCTCTAAAAAGCATAAAGAAATCACACAGAAAAAACAGTATGACAGCAAATATTAAAAGTGGGGAGGAAAAGAGGAGAACAAAAATTGGATAGGTAGAATGAGTAGAAGATTAATATGCTTTCAAATAAAATTAGGATGTAAAGATAGAACTGTGAATATTAACCTCAAAATACATCCCCAGGAAGAAAGCAAAGAAGAAAACAAAAGGTGAAATCAATCAAAACAACTGTACCCACCATCCTAAAATAGAACAAATGAATCATTTGGAGCAACATACAAAAGACAGTTAATAAAATAACCCTAAGCAGCTCTGAACTCACCAGTCTAATGATGCAGAGTGGCTGAATGGATTAAAAAGCATAACCCAACCTTCTCCTGCTTTCAGGAAACTCACCTCCTTCCAGAAGATAAACAAAGACTCTAAGTCAATAGCTGGAAGATAATCCTACAGTTGAATGGCAACCATAAAAGAGCAGGAACAGCTATACTCATCAGATAAAACAGACTTCCATGTAAAAAGCATAACAAAAGACACAGATGAGCACTATATAATGATTAAAGGCTCAATCCAGCAGGAAGACATAACATTTATTAACAATATACACAAAATGAAGGAGCATCAAAATATATCAAGCTAGTAATATTAGACCTGAAGAGAGACATTGAAAGCAACACAATAATAGTGCCGGACTTCATCACCCCATGTACACCAACGGACAGATCAACCAGGCAGAAAATTAAGAGGGAAACAGCCACTTTCAATGACTATGTGGAACAGATACATCTAATAGATGTACACCCATCACTTCACCCAGCAACTACAGATTTCACTTTCTTCTCAAGCACTCATGGAACATTCTCAAGGAGAGATCATATGCTGGGCTTCAAAACATCTCTCAACAAATTTACAAAGAGTGAAGTCATACCAAGCATCTTCTTTGATCACAATGACCTAAAACTTGAAATCAAACACCAAAAGAAAGCTGGAAGACACCAAAACAATTAGAAACTCAACAGTATACTCCCGAAGGACTCTTGGGTAAAAGAGGACATCAAAGAGGAACTTAAAAAACAGAAACAAATGAGAATGAGGACATGAGCTGCCAGAATCTATGGGATACAGCAAATGCAGTACTAGCAGGTAAAATTCATCGCAATCGAGGATTATCTCAGGAAGCAAGAAGAATTGCAAATAAACAACTTAACTCTACACTTAAAACAACTAGAGAAAGAAGAACAATTAAAGACAAAGGCTGCAGAAGAAAGGAAATAATAAAAATTGGAGCAGAAATAAATGAAATAGAAAACAAGACAATCCAGAAGATCAATGAAACCAAGTTGGCTCTTTGTAAAAATAAGCAAAATCGACAAGCCATTGGCTAGACTCACAAAGCATAAAATGGAGAAAACTCCCCTAACTAGAATCAAATGAAAGGGGAGAAGTTACAACAAATACCACAGGAATTTTTTAAAAAATAATAAGAAACCATAATGGAAAGCTCTACACCACTAAAATGGACAACTTTGAGGACATGGACAGATTTCTATAAAAGTATAGACTACCAAGAATGAACCCAGAGGAACTGGAAAACCTGAACAGAACAATCACAAGCAAAGAAATTGAAGAAGTAATCAAGGGCCTCCCCCAAATTAAAAGCCCAGGATCAGATGGTTTCTTCAATGAGTTCTACCAAACCTGCTGAGAAGAATTAACACCTATTCTTCTCAAGTGCTTCCAAAATATTGAAGAACTGGGAACTACTCCAAATACTTTTTATGAGCTAATATTACAGATACCAAAAGTCAACCGAGATGTCACCAAGAAAGAAAATTACAGACCAATATCTCTAGAGAACATAGATGCAAAAATTCTCAACAAAATATTAGCAAACCAAATTCAACAATTCATCCAAAGATCATCCATCACAACCAAGTGGGATTCATTCCAGGGATGCAAGGATGGTTCTGCATATGTAAATCTATTAATGTCATACACCATATCAATAAGAGCAAAGAGAAAAGCTGTATGACCATATCAATAGACGCAGAGTAAGTTTTGACAAGATCCAACACCCATTTATGATAAAAAAAAAACTCTATAAAATGGGAATAGAAAGTTAATACTTCAACATAATAAAGGTCATCTATGAAAAACCCACAGCTAACATCATAGTCAGTGGTAAAAAATTGAAAGCATTTCCTCTTAGGTCAGGAACAAGTCAAGGTTGTCCACCCTCACCACTGCCATTTAATATGGAGGTCTTAGCCAGAGCAACTAGGCAAGAAAAGGAAATAAAATCCAGATTGGAAAGGAGGAAGTAAAACTTTCATTATTTGCAGATGACTTGATTACATATATTGAAAATCCCAAAACTCTATCAGAAAACTTCTACAACTCATCAATGAATACAGTAAAGTGGCAAACTACAAAATCAACGCACAAAAATGTGTTGCATATTTATATGCAAACAACATGCTAGAAAAAAATGAAATCCCGAAAACCACACCATTTAAGATAGAAGTTAAATGACTGAAATTCATGGGCCGATACCTAACAAAGGAAGCACAAGATCCATACAATGAAAACCACAAGTCCTTCTTAAAAGAAACAGAGGAGGACACAAAGAAATGGAAAGACATCCTCTGCTTGGCTGGTAAGAATCAATAACATTAAAATGGCCATCTTACCCAAAGCAATATATAGTGTTAATAATAGTGTTAATTAAGAGCCCATGAACTTATTTCCAGGAAGCAGAACAAAAAATTTAAAAATTTTTATGAAACAACAAAAGACCATGAATAACCAAAGCAATCATTAGAAAAAAGAACAAATCTGGAGGGATTACACTTCCAGACTTTGAACTGTATTACAAAGCAATAGCAATCAAAACGGTATGGTACTGGAATAATAACAGACGTACAGATCAGTGGAATAGAACTGAATCACCAGAAGCTGACCTACTCACATACAGTCAGTTAATCTATGACAAAGGAGCCAAAAGCATTCAATGGAAAAATGGAAGTCTTTCAACATATGGTGTTGGGAAAACTGGACAGCCACATGCAAAAGAATGAAGCTAGACCACTCTCTAACACCATTAACTCACACAAACTAACTAACACAAAAATTAACTCAAAATGGATTAGAGACTTGGACATAAGACCAGAAACCATAAATCTCCTAGAAGACAACATAGGAAAGACTTCCCATGATATTAATCATAGAGAAGACTTTGGGGACTCAACTCCACCATCAAGGGAAACAAAAAGAAAAATAAACAACTGGGACTAAATCAAACTAAGGAGCTTCTTCACAACAAAAGAAAACATCACCAAAACCAAAAGGAAACCTACCTTTTGTGGATGAAGTGGATGAAGTGGATGAAGATATTTGCATTCAATATTTCCGACAAAGGCTTACTATCTGACATATACAAAGAGCTCATAAAACTCAACAACAGAAGAACAGGAAATGCAATAAAAAAATAGGAGGAGTAACTGGAAAGACACTTCTCTGAAGATATAGATGGCCAACAGTCATATGAAATTATGTTCCTACTTTCTGGCTATCAGGGAAATGCAAATTAAAACAACAATGAGATATCACCTTACACCTGAACAACTACCTATTATCCAAAAGTCTGGAAATAACAAATGCAGGCAAGGATGTGGGAAATAAGGAACACTTTTGCACCATTGCTGGGAGTGCAAATTGGTAAAACTCCTATAGAGAATAGTTTGGATATTCCTCAAGAAACTGAAGGTGGAAATCCATATGATTCCATCATTCTACTTCTGGGAATCTACCCAAAAGATAAAAAAAGCACCCATCTGCAGAGATGTACGTATCCCCATGTTTACTGTGGCCTTACTCACAATAGCTAAGAACTGGAAATTACCTAAGTACCTAATATCAAATGAATAGATAAAGAAGATGTGGTACATATATACAATGGAATACTACACAGCCCTAGAAGAGACTAAATCCTGTCATTTGAATCAACATGGATGGATCTAAAGGGGATTATACTAAGTAAAATAACAAAAGAAGAAAGATAGATACCAGATGACCTGACCTCACTCATAGGTAGAATGTGAATAGACAAAACAAAGGAATAAAGGAAATATAACCAACTCTGAAACATTTGCAACAGAAATGAGTTAACCAAAAGGGAATAGGGCAGGTGGAGGCAAATGGAGCCCATTGGGCAATAGGGAAGAACACTTGGTGATTTGGTAGAGGGCATGGTGTGTTGACATATATCTAAGAAATGGGGAACCTATATAAAGGAAATTATTTTAATGTGTAGAATAATTACTACAATAAAAAATAAACTAAAAAAATCTCACCTTGGTATTTCTAGATGTCCTTGTGTCTCAAGTAAGATCAAGACCATATCAGTTAGCTAGGGAACACTGTCAAGTCTAAGATATGTCACATTTCTTTATTTCCCTTAATAATATGACATACTCTTCAAGCCCTATCACTGCCCAAACCTATTAAGAAATTCGGGTCAGGCTATTTGTGGCTATCGAGAGATTCCCCTAGGTTGTTTCTGAACCCAGGGGCTACCACACTTGAAAAAGAAAAGAGGGAAAACCTTGGATTTCAATCCAGTAACCATAATTGAGGGTGTCTTGTTCAGGTCCTTGAAGTTTATTTGAAGAAGACTGGTTATTTCTCTAGAGAAGCTCCAATCTTGCTAAGGTAATCGCTTCCTTGAGGAGTTTCATTGACCAAGCCTACCGAGCTTTGTACCTAAATCTCTGAAAAGTGCCTTTCGAGATAAGCAGGACTTGGATCTCTGTCACTTGTAGAAACTACCATACTTGAGTCTTTTCAAGTCTTAGGAAACCTTGTAATTCTTCTCTTTCTCTCTCTCTCTCTCTCTCTCTCTCTCTCTCTCTCTCTCTCTCTCTCTCTCTCTCTCTCTCATCTTCCTTTTCCCTTGTTAAGAGAATTATAAGCACCACTTTCCTGTCTCAGATGACCCAAGTTCACCAAATTAAGTGTTCAGACCAGACATTACAGACTCAATCAGTTGACTAAATGTAGATGGGTCTTTTTCATCCACAAATAGTTTGCACAATTGAGCCAAAATTAAAAGATTCACATTTAGAATTCTTCATTTGTGACTTTTATTAATAAACCAAAATATCTGACAAGTTGGGCCCACATGCATGTTAAGAGTTAGTAAATGAGCTACAGAGGGGCACATACCCTCCAGTTTTCTTCAGTCCTCACCACTCTCTCTCAATGTCTCCCCAACACTCTTCTCTCTTCAATCATTCACGTTACCTTGTTGGCCACTGAACTCATTAACATTTGCAGCCCTTAGTCTGAAATTTATCAACCAACAAAGACTATATACCAAGGTTGCATGTAAACTTACTTTGATAACTCTCAGCTCTAAAACATAAAAATATTTTTAATGTTCTTCTGAGGTAAAAGCACTTAGAAATCTACCATGAAGGCCTAGTATCCAATTTTCTGGATAAAGAAGTAAAAATTTACCTTTTAGTACTTTGGGCTGATGAGTCTAAAGTGCCATATTTTATATACTAAATTACTATGACTATCACATCTGCATTTGTCTTGCACATAATAGACATTATTATGTCCCCCTCTAGTATCAACATACCCACTTCTAACATGCATCATTCCCTGAATTAAACCAAAACATGCAAAACACAAGTCTGTCCCATCAATCTACACCCTTACACCAGCCTAATTCTAGCACTTGGTATTTGGCTCTAGCAATATTAATAATGCTTACTTCCCAGAGATGTTGTAAGGATTAAGTGAAGTCAAGTGTTAAGTACTCTTTGGGCTCTGCCTTTGCCATTGCCTAAACTCCCCATAGCTTATACCCATCTAGATTGCTGCAGCCATCTGTTCAAATATTTCAGAACATAAAATCAACTATAAATTGCCTGAAAAACCAGATGGATAATTAAGGCTGAAGAACAGAATAGGGGCTGTTAAGCATCTCCTGGACACATCCCTAAACTCTGTCCTTGGAAAACTGGTGGAGAAAAGAGTATGCATTTGCTGGCTGAGTCATTCCTTTGGAAATATGAAAAATACTTTCAAGTCAGAAGCCTGAGCTTTGAGGGCATGACCTCTCAGAACTCCAAGAGGTTTGCAACAAATTTTAAACTTTGTTGACTGATATCAACAAAGATACACCTTGTCTCTTCAGAGTGTATAACAATGAGAAAACATGTTAGATTGTCAGAGAAATAGTACAAGTCTTGCTGTGAGTAAAGAAATTAATCAAGCTGAATATATCTTAGAAAAAGAAAAATGAAAAGATGAGTCTATATCTAAGTTTCTTTAAATTTCCTCCTAAGGATAGTAAAAGAAATACAGGTTATTTCAATTTACTGGAAATCAAAAATGCCAAACAATTATAAATGCATCCGTATTGATTCTATACACACCTTCGCTGTGGTTTTATATGAAGAAATGTCCCTTTCATTTTTCAAATTAATTTCCTCATTTGTATCCTTGATTCCATTTTTTTTTTTTTTTTTTAATTTTAAAGAGGAAAGAAGGCAAGCAGACAGCAGGCAAGAAGGTAGAGAGAAGCGGAAGATTTTTAGTTAGTTATTCATTTCAACTGTTTCTCTTCTCCCAATTCTCATGAGCCCGGGGCCTTAGGCTGTTTGTGGACAGCACCCCAGGCATGGACTTAATACTTGAGTTACCAGGGTGCTCCTAATCCTGTTTTTAAAACTTCACCATTAGGCTCATTCCATTTGTATTTCTTTCTCTGTTCTCCTATTCGTCTCTCTCTCTCCTTTTCCCTTCCCTCTCTCTCTCTCTCTCTCTCTCTCTCTCTCTCTCTCTCTCTCTCTCTCTCTCTCTCTCTCTCTCTCTCTCCTCTCTCTCTCTCTCTCAACTAAAGCCTTCTCCTAAACTATAAGAAATATACACATAAATGCAGTTTGTCTTCTCTGACACTGAAGCATCCATACTCTCTACATCATTTCATTGCTCCTCTTGCCATGATTGTCAGACCACTTAGAAAAAGTTTACAAATGACCACTGCCTCCTCATTTTTTTTTCAACCCAACACTCCACTGAAATTACTCTTGTCAAGTGCATCAGTTCATTTTATGAATTTATACTTTATTGTTGAAAATTTCCTCTTTGAAACTCTTTCTTCATTGTACCATGACATCTAGGCTTGACTCCTTTCTCTTTTTAATTCTTTCTCAGTCTTCATTGTCACATTCTTTTCCTTATCTTCCCCCAGAAGTGTTGACAGTACCCAATATTCTGTCCTATGCTAGCTTTCTACTTTAATAATCTCATGGGCAACCTCCTTCAAGGACAAAGACTACCATATGACCCTGTTCTCATGATCTCTACATTTGTCCTCTACTACTTAGGTGTTTGAACCACAGTTATCTTTCCTAATATTCAGAACTAACCTCCAAGTGCCCATCACACATCAGTCTTGAGACACTTCAGCTCAGTATCGATAGACTAATGTAATTCTACTTTTCCTCTTACCATCTCTAAGCTGGATATTGGCATGATCATATTATCAGTTATCTAGGTAATAAAGTCAAAGTCATTCTAGATTCCTTTCTCTCTGTCAAACTATATTGATCATAATGCTTTTTCAGTTCTACTTCTTCCTAAAATGTATTACAACATATCCTCATGATTGCTTGGGTGGGCTATGTAATTATTTCTCATCAGCAACTCATGGCTTCGTTCTTTTCATGCTCTCATCTGCCCTCCACAGCAATGCCTACGTTTGTTCCATCATGTTTCCTCGAGAGCATGTCTTTGCTCATGTTCTCTTTGACTATCATCTATTTTCTCTCTTCTTTTCTACATAGAAAAGTTCTACTTTTTCTTCTCTCTTCTTGGACACTCCCCCAACCTCCTCCCCTCTGTTTCCCACCATGTCCTTCTTACATGCCGCTCCTGCAGCCATGTCTCATTGGACCACCAATCCTACAGAATTTTCAAATTATATATCTACATATTTCCCTCCTTTTCAATGCTAAGACTCCTCAGAAGGAATCACTATATCTTCAGCACCTAGAGTTAAAGATACATGCAAGTCAGGTGACTTACATCAAAGAAAAACAATAGACATTGTTGGGTGTATATCAGAAGTAGACTTAACAGAGCAAATAGGAATGAGTATGTTATTGTCATTGTTATTATATGACTCTAGATTTGCATAACAAATAATAATTAGCTACTTCTTAAGAAGTTATTTTGCTAGTGAACGTACCATAAGATCTCTTGATATTACCATACTATATAAAACAATGTGATTTTGAGCAGATCTCGTATATGCAGATAATAAGGTGATTGTACCTAATTGTTCTGTAGCTAGCTCTTTTCTTATACCACCCACAAGACATACAAGACTGATGCTCAGATTCTCACTTGGATCCAAAATGAAACATTTGAGTCAGATCAAAATCAAAGGACATATGTCAAAAGGACATAGAAGAAGCAACTTTCCGGGATTTAAGTGTTGGCAGACTAAAAATGTTACACAAACATCCATATAACTTTGAAAGTATACCTTCACACAAGTTCCACAAGTCTCTATTGAAATTATGTTCAATTGCAAATTTTATTAATTAGAAAAATATTCATTAAAGTGATATAAATATAGATAAAATATACAGATACTTGCTATTACAAATTGACAGGCTAGTGGGAGAGAAAATTCAATAGCAGTTCCAGTAAATTGGGATATGATAAAAAACAGATGGAGCATACCAGGAGACTATGCTAAGAAAGGCATTTAACCTATTTGAAGTGAAGTTGTAGGAGATTTTTCCATAAATGTATGATGTCCTAAACTAAGACTTGGAGAGTCGTTCAGTCATTTACTGTATTCACTGTGTAGCTACTATGTGGCAAGCAGTAAGAGAAAAAAATGGACAATTTTTGATGTTATGAATCTTATATTCTAATGGAGGAAAAGTGAACAATAATACATAAACATATGACACTAGGAAAATCTAAGAAGAGTAAGGGATAGAATAGTGAGGAATTTCCTGTTTTAGAGAGCACAATTAAAGAAAGTTCACCCTGCAGTAATTACTTTGAAAATAAACCAGGATAAGTGGAAGAAAGCTACGCAGCTATCTTGGGAAAGAAGGGAATGCTCCAGGAAACGAAGTTGCATAAGGGGAGGGGGGTGACAAGAGAAAAGATACTTGAGGTCTTTAGGAACTTTTTGAGGGTTTAAAACTTCAGTATGGCTGGAATACGTATTTCAGAGGTAGAGGCAGTGAGAAAAAAGATGATGAATGATGAAATGTCTGGATATTTGTTTCCAGTTAGCATCTATTTCCCCACTCTAACGTACCAACAATACAGAGATTTTTCTTTCAAGAACTATCCTTCCCCATTTTGTGACCATTATGTGATTTGGTGGAATCAATAGCCACATCATAGGTCAGCCTAGATTATCATATTGTATCCCAATCAAAAGAACCTAGATGTCCTACTCAATGTAATTTTTTCAGGTTGGTTTCTGGGTCATGAAAGGTTCTTTAAACATATTAAAGCCTTTGGACATCCACTTAGAGGGAGAAGAAAGCTACTGAAGTCTTGTAGAGTAACAGGTTGTTGACATTAGAAACTTTTGAGAAGAAGAATGAATTTTGCAGTTGATTTAGTATTTGCTCTAGGGGCTCCTGAAAAGAACTCTATAAAAGAATACCTACCAGGTTTGTCCTTGCATCAACAATAAGCTTTCACCAATGGCTCTACTTCCTAAACAGTATTTATAAACATTAGCCTAAGGTTTATTGTCAAATCTTTCTACTTGCCTGTCAAAAAAGCCAATTCAAAAGCTAAACAGCAATTTCTAGGAAGTTCTTATGGGAAATTCTCTTAATAAGTTGTGTCTACATGTTAGAATTAAAAGCGTACTAAGGGACTGAACTCAATTTTTATTACTCTGTTGTCTGGTGGCTTGAAAATGACAACAATTAGTGTCATCCATGAGACATTCCGCCCCCTGCTTCCCAAAAGTCTTGTTTACTTCCAAAATGCATTTTTAATTCATCCATTTAACTTGGTCTCCACTGTCACCTTCTAAAAGAAAATTACTATCAGCAACTGCATAGAAGAAATAAAAAATGTCCTGACTGGCTCTGACATCAACTCTTTCTTTTTACCAGCAGCCACTGTGAGCACTTTGGAATCGTGAATCTGAGCCTGTCTTTCCTACTTAAAATTCTCCAATGGCTTCCCAGTGAGTTAAAGATCAAAGTCAAAATCCTCACACTGACTCAGAAGATGTTATAGAATCTATTTCCCCCTTCAGCTATATATATGCTATTTCCTGCTTTAAACAACATCTCCAATATTCTCTCCAGCACTGATCATGCAGTCCAGAGTGCTCCCTTTCACAGAAGGGCCTCACTTGTTGCTTCTAATGACCTTGCATTCGTTTCCTCTGCCTGGATTCTCTTCTACATTCAAGTCAAATATAATTTTACCAAGGAAATGCTCTCTTAAGTCCTTGGGCTATAATACAAATGTCTATTAATCTGATTCCATAGATCCAGATATATTACTTTCATGTCCTTGTTGCAGTAGTCAATAACATGTTTATTTGAGTAATTTTAAGTCCGTATTTGTCTCTTCCCTTTAACTATAAGCTCCATGAAGGCAAGCACCATGGTTATTGAGTTCCTCGTTTAATCCCAGACCCTAGCATTGGGTCTGGCACAGAGTATATATTCAAATTGAAAGAATAAATATGTAAATAAACTAACATGATCCTTCGTAACAAAAATTCAGCCATGCCTCTTTAAACCTGCTTCTTTGTCAACCACAAGGTCACAAGCTGAAGAAAGAAATGCTCAACTGCCCTTTACTGCTCAGAAGTCCTAGGATTATAAAACAAGTCACTTATATCTCTAATCTTAATTTATTCATCTTTAGTCAATTTTCTCATCTATTACCCTAGGTAACAATGTTTCTTGACTCATGTGATTTTAGAAGTCCTTTTAAAATGAATACAGTTTTGCTGTTCTTTTAATCACCCAAAGGATTACTTTTATTTCAGAGTTGCTTTTATTTCACACCAAGTTAATGGCTGAACATCATAAAACCTGTTCAGCAGAAACCATTTGCTCCTTTTTCTTATTTTTATTCTTCTTGGTATTTTTCTTAAGTCAAAAGACTAGCTCAAAATGCATATATGATGGAATAAGTCTGTGTTGTCATGGCAATAACCAGAAATAAAAAGCAATGTGAAAATGTAGTACAGCCTTTAGATTAGCATAAGGAACGAAATCTAAGGAGAATTACCTTCAAAATTAAAAATCTTCTCAAAGTAGAATCAAATTTCTAGTACAACATTTTTACACACAGTATACCTTTTTCATCCTTACTCTTGATAATCCAGAATTTCAGTAAAGAAAGAAGCCTAAGACATTCAAAATTATTTGTATACAAAGTAAGCTTTGTGGGTACTCTTCTCCTGCTCAAATTGAATGGAGATTGGAAAGTCTCCACCCAGGAGGAGGTATCTTCCATACTCCAGGAAAATGGCGAATCAATCACTCTCAGCTGCTGCACTCATATTCAAAGCAAGATCTAGACAGACATGCACTCAGCCCCTTCTTTTCTAGAGTCAGAGAAAGAGGAGGACCCATATATGTGCATGGTGCGAACTCCCAGACTTTTTCTGAGGTTTGATATCATGCCAAATGATGTGCCAAGAACAGTACTTGCATGATAAGGAAGACATGGACCTGTTCCTGAGGAGCACACATGTAAGAGAGACATTTATGACAGTGCAGCGTAGAATGGGTGAGAAGGATGCACACAGGCATGTGCAGCACAGAAGAAGGAGGAAGTAAAGAGACCATGGAATGCCTTGTTGGAATTATGAAGCACACTCAGATTCACCTAGAAAATGTAGGGCTAATATTCAAAAAGTTTAGCAACAGGTACATTGAAGACTATAACTGAGCTCTGGAATAGGGTCTTGGAACGCCACTTCCAACCCTGCTGTGCCAGGTGTTTGGTGTATGACTTGTTAGATGTTGGGAGGTGAGGAACCAAAAAGATTCTCGTGGAAGACAGGGTAGTGACCATTTACATACCTGGATGAGAACACTTTGGTATCGTAACAATCAGCATGGCCATGCTAATGTATTTTTACCAAAGATCCATCCTGAGTAGGGGCAGAAACTTACAGGCTGAGAAAAACATCTGTATACACAGAGTGATAAAAAATTGTGGAGAGTCCCAAGATGTTCCTACTATTAAAACCTTCCAAGTTTAAACCTTATGGCACCAAGCCTAAAGAGCGGATGCCAGTGAAATTGGAAGATGCCAGTTCTGGAAGAGTGCTTTTCCCCAGAGTAAAATGATTAGATTTTTTTCAGTGTGATGGTAAGCACAGAAGACTTTACACAGGGCAATGATAAAATTAGATTCAAATTCCAAACATATCACTTTGGCCTTAGAATGAGGATTAAATGGGCAAGGGAAATGACTGAAAGCAAAGAGATGTAAAAACAACAACAATTAAAGACACTTGCCTCCAGCAGCATGGTGGGTTCTGTTCTCTGAGACCCCGTCCTGTTCCAATACAAGTAGAAACTGGATAAAGTATAGCATTTGTATTTTAATATATACTGGATCACAAGATAATAAGGGAAATCATCAAAATAAATGAAAAGAGAGAAAACAGCAAACTGAATAGAATCAGAGACATGGAACTCTGTTGAGATGCATTCTTTATAATTATGTAGCAATTTTCTTTAATGTCTATTATTTCCTTAGTCTGTTTGGTCTGATATTAATAGCAACTGAATCTTACTTTTTTTTTTATTTGTCAGACTTTGTTTTCTTCCTTTTGCTTCCAACTTTTCTGAGACTTTGTTTCTTAAAGTATAGCTATTTATTTTTCAAATCAATCTGAGAATCTCTGTATAGTAGTTAAGTTTAATATCTTTACATTTTCTCTAATTAGTGACATGTCTGAACATGTTTCTACTATTGTAGCACTTTATATCTTTCCTATTGTTTTATGTTTCTCTTCCCTCTTATCTTGGTTTTATGAGATTAATAGAAGCATGTTTTGTTTGATTTCATTTGTTTTTCCATTACTGAATTGGAGGTGATGCAATCTGCTTCTATTATTTTTTGTGATTATCCTTCAAATACACTTAATTATGAGTGCATAATTAATTAATCTGATGGCAATTAATAACTTACCCTCTCAACAATACAAGTACATTGGAACATAAACGTCATTCCTAAATTTTAATCTACAACTTAGTATTTTTCACACAAGTCTACTTAAGTTTACTTAGATATTTACTAATGTTCTTGCTCAATGTTCTATGTTTTTACATTTCAGACTTTGAGATCATTTTTCTTATTCCCTAAATATAATATTTTAGATTTCTCTTAGTTAAGCTTCCAGTAATACATTTTCTCAGCTTTTGTTTGGTTATCTCATTTAATCGGGTTTGAAGGTGGTGACAATCAGTTATCGCTATCTAAAAGGACACATACAGTGTAAGCTTTAAAGTGGTATCACAGATTTTTAAATTATGACCTCTGTGCCTGTGAATTAAATGCATGCTCTAAAAAAGACTTTGGATAGATAATTATTATGTGAGATATTATTGCTGTGGAGTGGGGTTGCTACATCACACTGCACTAAGAGCTAACAATATAGAAGCTATAAGGTTTAGAACTATTGCTTCAAAACATGGTTAGAAATATAGGAAGGTTTTATGACCACCCTAAAAATGCCTCTTATTTTTACAGTTACAGGGCTGGTGTAATTTGAAATTTTTAACATCACTGCCTTGTCAAGATTCTTATGTGAAAAGTAGATCCTTTTGAAAGAGCAGGATGCTGTGATTGGGTCAATGCAGATGTACCTAAGTATCCTGAACCACCAAGCCAATGGGGGTTTCTGATCAGCAGAAATAGCCTCTTCTCTCATGTGAATATTATAGGCTTGTCTTGCTTGAAGACTCTATAATGACCTTACCTGAAATAATTATCTTGCCTGAGGGTGCCAATGTCTTTTACCTAAAAATACCACCCTTTCTTTTATCCTACATCTAGAGTCAGATTAAGACATGCCCCAGAGGAGCAAATAGAGTCTCTCCCATAAACAGAAACTTACCCAATAAAATTATTGTAAAATTTTTCTAATTATTTATTGGCAGAAATTTACAAATGTTTGGGCATAGGTGATAAGGATATTCAACAAAGGAAAAGACATGATTTTACAATGGGCAGAGTTAATCAGCATGGGTGTGCATAGCACAGATTCTGGGCTCCATATGCTTGCTCAAACAACTGAGAATGATTTTGCAATATTTGACGACCATGTGTATTTTTATTCTAGGCAATATATTCAACATTCGGTAGTCCTTAACTCACAGACCTAACAGCCCATGAGCTCTCAGTGGTGTCAAAAAAAAATTACGCTGGATTGAATAAAACAGGCAAGGATGATTTTATTCAAAGCTATTGCAATAGTGGAGTAAGACTGAATTCAACTATGGGTCAATGGATGGAGCAAGAGGAGCATTCTCAAAGTTTCAGACTAGAGTAAGGAACTCCACCACTGGGGTCTCAAGAGCCTGCAGATGGGATAGATCTTAAAGTGTCTGCAGCAGATATGAATGATTTAGGAAGCAAGTATCACTAGAAGAATCTCATTACTGCTTCTGAAGATTTTTGTATCAAAGCTATGCTTTCATTAGCAAATAACAATTTTTCTTTGAATAAACAACTCCTGATTTGGTATCAGGATTTGGTGGAGTTCAAACACCTATCCACAGACTCAAAAGTAAAGATGCATTCTAAGCACTTCTACTGTGATACAGAAGTCAACTGATCATGAAGCCATAAAACCAGACTTGCACAGCAGCACTGTCTTCACAGGACCAGGACAACTGGATGTGAGTATTGGCTTTGTTTAACTGGAAGTTTCGGTGATACTTAATTCTAGCGGCCCTTGATTTATTAGTGTTTGACTATAATAGAATTCTAACCACAGTGAGTGATGTTTTTGTTAATAATAAATGAAATCATTATAATCTGTGAATTGTGAAGACCAAATTAATTATAAAAATTAAGTGCTTAATATATTAGCAGAATTTTTCAAAGTCTGACAAATTTAAAGAATACAACTTACAAGACTCTGAATTTTAAAATTACTTAAAAATTTTTTTGATGTCAGAGCCAGTTGATAGTTTACAAGATTGACTCAAATTTCATGAATGGATTTTCTTTAAAAACTCTGCCCCTGTCAATTTCCATCAGCAGTAAGTTCCTAATAGTTCAAGGAACTACTCTTTGTAAAGCTTGTATATTTTTAGATGATAGTGTGTAACACAGACCTCTGTACTACTTGTTTACTTATTTCATGTTTGACAATAAGCAATTTTTAAAAAATTCTTCTAATCTCTAAGTACTGTTTGTGCAATGGAGATACAGAGACTAGCAAGGATGGTCCTTGGCAATGTGGAATCACAGATTAAGCAGCAAGCAAGACAGGCAGGCAAACAAATCATTTCCTTGTTTTTAACCCCAGGACTGGCTAAGAGGATCATATGCATTATGGATGCATGAATGATGGATGCAAGGATGATCAATATGTAGTGCATATATATACATATATATTATATGTAATAGATATATATATATAGAGAGAGAGAGAGAGACAGACAGACAGACAGACAGAAATTTTAGCATCCACTTTGTTACTGTTTCTCATACAAGATGTCAGATTAGTGACATTCAACCCAACAGTAATTGAACAAGAAAAATATCCATGAAACAATGTCAAAGTACTACTATACAGTATACATATCACAATGTATCCACTTATTTTCACAGAAGGTACTTATTGACTACTTATGCTGGACCAATTATAAGGAGAAGTAATATTGTCCAGAATGTCAAGGAAGGTTTTGAAGAGTTTTTCTCTCTTGATCCTACTTCATACAAGGTCCACTAACATTGCTTTTTTCTACTCTCTTTTAAAGCAATACCCACACACACCCCATATCTCTGCCTACACTACATTTCTTTTCCAATGTTATCTTGAATTCTCTTCAATCAGGCTCTAAACGCTACTCCTCAAGTCCTAAGAAACAACTCTTGTCAAGTTTCCCAATAGTCTCTATGTTGCTAAATCCTAAATTCTGTTTGTTTTATTCATCTACTTTGTCTTATGGCAGCATTTTACACTGTGCATTCCTTCTGAAACATTTTTTTAAGGAAAGGTACAAGCAGGAATGAAGGCAAGTAGGCAGGCAGGCAGGCAGAAAGGCAGAAAGAGAAAGGAAGAAGCACTTTATTTTATTCAGCTGTTCTCACTGGTTGCTTCCCTGGTCCTGGGTCTCAAACCCAGGACCTTGGGATATATGTGGACTGTACCTGGTTTAAACCGTAAGTCCACCAAGGCAATCCTGAAACAATTTCTTAAATTGGCTTCTAGCCAAGGTACTAGTTATTCTTTTTTTATCTCCTTGTTAACTCTCATCTTCCCTCTCCCCTCTCCCCTCTCCCCTCTCCCCTCTCTCCTCTCCCTTCTCTCTATTCCAGGACAAGGTCTTTGGATCTCCTGTGTCAATGAACATCTGAGTTGTTTCTACCTTTTGATTGTTATGAATATTGCGTACCACTTACATGATCTTACGCAGTCATACAGTATAAATACTACCTATATGATTTCCAAATTTATATTTTCCCAAACACCAAACCTATGTATTTAACTGGTATATCAAATGTAAGGGCTCCAAAATAGAACTCTTCAGTCTTCTACCACCAATTCCCACCCACTCATTTATGCTATCACAATCAGCTTCGCCTGCAAGTTTATTCAGTTCAGTTAGTAGAAACTTTATTCTTACTTTAACTTATTTGGCTTCTTGTAGACATCTTTCTTCTCAATTTCCACAACTGATCTAAAAAAATGAGAATGCTCACATTATAAACAGGGCCTGTCCTTGACTCCCTGAATAAAATAGTATATTCCACTTAAATCCACAAATCTCTATTCCCCCTAACCTTATTTTACTTTTCTCTATGGCACACGCCAATTGGCACCCTGTCTTCATTTATTTATTTATTCTTTTTTTTACTATCTGACTTCCTCCTTACAATGTCAGTACCTTGTAAGAAGCTATTTTGTCTGAGTTGTTCCTGATTTTACCCAAAAACATCGCTGGCACAGACTTGGTGCTCAATTAGCATGAATTGTTGAATAAACAACTTGAAAGAAGAAAATCACCGAACTGTACCTAGAAAGAAGAATTGAATTTAGATAGTAGTGAAAGTAAGGAAAGGTACTACTCCTTTATGCAGGTCTATATAAGAGCAATTTGAAAAAAACAAATGTAAACACTACACAGATGGTTTGAAGGTGAGATGTGGGAAAGGCATTAGCATCAGAGCGGGTGATGGACAAGGAAAATGCAGACTTGGGGTAAAGAGTGTCATTTGAAGACTTCTTGATAATTTTTATAATGATGAAAATAGAAGGGTTTGTTTTGCATGTCTGTGAAGATGTTCTTAGATGGAAAGGGCGGCACATGATTGAGACCACGTTTCCATATAATACACACTATTTCTGCAGCACATGAGGACACCACCATAAGCAAAAGTCTGCCCTCTAAGAATCACCCAGAACTCTCCCAGTGACAGGTTCATGGTCCTCTCCAGACCAACTGCATCCCAACTTTGTATAAGTCAGAGTGAACCTGCTACTCTTCTGCTTTGCAACAGTGCAAATTGGTCTTCTTCTCCCAGAGACACCTAAGAGGCCCTTAGATGAGGGTGGCGATGTGTGATTTGCTAGTGTTCGTTTATTTTTCATGTATAAAGAGAGGGAGAATGGGAGTGCCTCACACATCATTGTATTAACTACATTTCTAGTTTCTATAGCTGATGTTTTGATATTTGGCTCTGCTGACTAGGGAAGCTTCATCCCCTCTCAGGGTATAGAATCCAAAGATAATAAAGAACACTTCCAGGAGCAAGACTTACATTTGCAAACTAATCACCCCAAACCCAGACCCCACTGCCTGCTCTTACACAGGAGGACACTGTTCTAATTCTTACGGGGTGTGGCACCTGGTAACTAGGGCCTATTTCTATGCCCTTATGAAGCCACCCACCACTGAAAGTACTCAGACTCACCAATTCTAAACCTGCTTACCTTGTTTATCCATCCTGGCCCCTTCCTTTCCTGGAAAATCACAATAAAGTCTTTTCCAAACTTCTCCTGACATTCTCTGCTTTGGCCCTACTGGCATGATATGTTCCCTGCTCTTAGAAACCATGACTAATAAACCATCATTTCAATGGCATTTGTCTACTGATATGTTGGCCTTGTCAACAACAAATCCTGGGTGCATTTTTTAAAACAACGATTTACTCTTTTTATGCCTAAAAATGAATCTCTCTGATTATACATTATACATTATACATTTATAATTTGATAATAATTATCTAAAAAAATAAAATCCTTTTCCCCTCATATTGAATTGACTGTAGAAAAATTATATAGACTCATAAAAGTCATCCTAACAATGCTTCAAGCTGACACAATTGCACAGCTTGACAATCCCCCTATAAATTAAGCTCACCCAAAAGTCAGAATGTTTTAACCATGAATCTACCCTGCAGTGGTGCCAGCACCTCCCTCCCTGTAAAGTGAGTTCTCCGTGGTCACCTCTTTCTTCACATAGTCCTTGCTCCTATGTCAATGCAGATCTATTTCTATTTATTCCTGTCTTCCTTTATCTCATCCCTTCTCTCACCAGCCTTAACTGAGCAGCAAAAGGCACCCCCTCGGGTTCCATTGTGAAGACTCTAATAAGGTAGAAGGGAGCATCTGTGGGCATATCTGCGGAGACAAAGCAGACTTGCTTTGTAAGTGCTAGGCTTGCTAAGGAAACCAAATATAGCCAGAAAGGACCCAAAATTATTCCAGAAATCCCTAAACTAGCAAACTACACAGTTTCAGTATTGAGTCTTCCTAAAACTCTCGTAAGAGTTGGTAAAACTGAAAGATAACTCCCATCCTAAATTGCTACTTGTGTTTATAAAGGGAACATGGGTGGGCAGTTAGAGAGTGGGAGCAAAGCCAAATACAGTTATGATTGAACTTTGTCATATTTTTTAGCAAAAATTGAGACAAATGCCTTTCCAATGTAGAGTGCTAAATTTCAGCATTAATTAGTTTTGTAGGATATGCTAATATCAAAAGGTTATCTTCACTAATGATTTCCTGTTAATCTGATAACAAAATGCCAAGCTCCCTTGAAATGAGCCATGTAACATGACAAGTGCCCTTTTCAACCACAGGGTTGCTGAGTCTTCAGAGGAAGCCCATCACTTGTCAGGTTATGCTTATGAAATGCTGTTATTTCAGATGCTCCCTGGAGTCTCAGCCCTCATTTGCTCTGGTTTTGATCAGTCATTGGCAATCGCTTAGAGAAATGTCAAACTTCGAGAAAGAAAGACATTGACAGGAGAGTTGGCAGTGTCTTCCTCATTCTTTCACCATCGTCCAAATCTCTGAAACTGGAGTCTTAGCCAAAAAGTTAAGTTCTACAAATGAGTTCTACTCTGGCCTCTAAGAAATGGATTTAAGATTATGGCTATTTTTTTTTTTCATTTTGATTGGATGGTTTTGACTGAAGTGATTTAAGTAACATTTGACAGAACTAATCAGTCTATTTTGGATAAGCTGACAGATGGTTTGGAAAACACTTTGTGTTTCTCACTTTTCTCATGGAGGCAATAAAAACTCTTAGTATGAAGACTAAAAGAGAATGTCATGAAATGTACTTAAAACACAGCCTGGACATTAGTGAATGCTCATTTAACTTTAGCTATTAAAAGATAGGCTGCCTGCTTTAGAATGCAGTTCAGTATCTGAATTTTGTAAGATCCTTTCCAATTTCTAGGTTATTTAAATAGGCTGAATTTTGAGTCATATGAAATGCCAAAATATCATCAATAGCTGACCTCTCTTTCCTGAGTGGCCTCTGTATACAAAGCAGGAAAGCTTGACACAGGAAAAAAACGTCAAATTGAAACACATCAAAGCACATACTAGTCAATTGCCAGATAATTCCCAGCACTAGAACAGTTTTTACCAATTGAAGAACATTTATTAATTATTTACAACACTCCCAAATTGTATTTCTGTAATCTGCCCAGTGAAAGGAAGACTGAGGAAACTCGAAATGCCATTGGTCTCGTAACTTGCAGAAAGTTCTAGTCCTTCTCCTAGGGTTTAGTGTCATGTTCATGCATAAAATGAATGTGACTCTTCACTGACAAACTGGTATAATTATTTTCATCATAAGATTAGAAAGAGCATAGTTTTTTGATATAATATAGATTTAGATTCAAATTCCATTTCTGCTGTTTCTTCCCTTATGTATGAAATGTGGTTAATAATAAATTCCTCACAGGAGTGTTATGGGAATTCAGTGAGAAACAATGTTGCTGGTATTTTTTAAAGCTTAGCATAAGAAAAAGCACAGAACTTCAGTGCATAATAACTGTCGCATTCTCATGGCTTCTTCCTTTCTCTTATATAATTAATTTTTCTTTTCCTTTAAAATTTTAAAAGATAGTCATTATATTTCAATTAGAATTCAACCTTGAATAGCACACTATTACATTAACTTTGCTTTGGTCATATTTCCCCATTCTTCCACACCAGAAATGGTTAAACTGAAACCCATGAATTTATTTGCAGGGGTCCATGAAATTCCCAGAATGTTTCAATTTTTGTGTATGTGAATTAATCTGGAGAGAGGGCTCATGAGCTTGATCATCAAAGGAATCAATGTCCAAAAAAGGCTAAAGAGTAATTTCAAAATACTTTGTCTTTACATTTTCTAGTATTATTTCATATAATTATTTCAAGTTTTTTCATGTCAGCTTTAAGATTTAGACAAGGCATATATTAATACTTAAGTAATTTAAAAAGCATGGACATGTCATTTCTATTATTATTCTATCAATTTCCCCTTTCTACTTACAAAGATACAGTCTAAATGCCAACCACCAGATGGTTTTCCATTACATTAAGTCATTACTTGGACATTGCTGCTACTAACAAATGTCTTCTACTTTTTCTAAACCATAAAATTGTAAGTAGAAGTGGAATGAACTCACCTGTTGTCTTCTATACATTGCCTTCCTCAGTTATAGATGTAGATATATGGATGATTATCTTCCTTGAATCTAACAGTCTCATTATTAAATGTAACCTATCCTAAATCAACTGCAAAATAAAATTATTTGTAAATAATAGTGGCATTCAATTTGCTCCACAAAGGTTTTATCAAATATTAATTGAATACTGACTGTGGCCAGACACTGTTGTAGGCTGTGGAAATGCCACAGTGAAGAAAACAGTGACATCTGTCCTTCACTGAGCTTATATTCCAGTGGAAGAGTTGATCAGTAAGCAAATAAGTAAATGGAAGACTTACAAATTCAAAAATTAACAAAAATAACAAACCTACTTTTTCTTTCTTGAAATTTAAATTTGCTTAGATTCAATCTTATTGTTGACAGAAAAAAATGAACCTGGGAACAAACTGCTATGATCAAAAGTCAAGCTACAGATGCTGGATATAGCCTGGAGGACCCCAACAACGATAATAAAGCAATTGCCCAGGGTGCAAGTCAGTAGCTTTTCAAATCCCCTTCCTGTATCCACTTAAAGCCTCTGTACCTGCCCACTCCCTCTTCTTCCCCCACCCAAACAATTTCCTTGCATCCCTTCAGGCCATTAAAAAGTTCTCATTCGGCTTGGGGAATGGAATGGTTATTTTTGGACATGAATCTACCAAATCACAAGGTATAAAGACCTTGAATAAAAAGTCTCTTCCTCTCAATATCAAATCTCCTATATGTTTGGCAGTCAAGTGACCTATGGCAGTCAGTGCTAACACCAGGATTGCAATTTTAAATAGAGTGGTCACGGAAGAATGGAATGATGCTATAACAGGGCAGTAAATTACTGACAATGGATTGAAATGGATTTCTTCACTGAGGCAAAAGGACTCTTGATTTGTCTGAAAAGGGGGAAGCCATGTGGACACTTGAAAGAACTTTCTAGAAAAAAGGAAAAACAAGTTCAAAGACCTCAAGGCAGACTATGCCTGAGTGGTGATAACTAGAGTAAAAAGATTCCAGAAATTATAAAATTTAATAAAGATCTCAGAAATTATAAAACTTAGTAAGGAATTTATTAATCTGAAGATTTGAAGGCCCCAGGAACAGTCAGAAAGGCTGCTCTGTGTAGACTGCTCACCATGACAGTAATCATATGTGGCTGTGAAAACCTCCCCATACCACCACACGTGCACACACTCTACCCACTGTGTGTGTATTTTCTTCTGTAATCTCTGGTCCATTCAGACAAGTAGCTCTGGTACACAGCAAGTCTCCCACGTGCTCAAAAATAAACTTAATGCATTTTCATCAATATGCTTCCACTCTAGCATTGGTCTTTTAGGGTGGTAAGCTGGGGACCAAGGAATGGAGGTGCACCTCTGTAGCTCAGGTGCATAAGGAACAGGCCACGTAAAGCTCACTGACCTGGATTAGAGATCTGGGGCCCATGTTAAAACAAAAATGATGTTACCAACCAATGGACTTGTGCCCGCTGTGCCGAAGAGCCAAAATTTTGGCAGTAGGTTTTAAGGAAAGGAAAAACTTTATTGTGTCGGCAGTCAAGGAGACTTGAGAGTCAAAACTCTCAGATCTGTCTCCCTGGTTGGGAGCTGGGGTGAATACTTGAAAGGCTAGGTACTAGTGGAGAACAAAGAAGTTCTTTTTTTGGACAATTTGGTCTGTCCATGTGTAGTCAGGAGGCATCCTCTTCGGATCTTTGTGACTGAGGGAACCCTCAGTTCTGAAAGTGTTCTAGGATATTATCTCCTTAGAACTTTAGTTCCTAGGCAGTGGCTTTTGTTCCAGGGCAGGAAGGTCATTGGGAGGAGTCTGCAGTAATGTACACCCAGGTCAGGATGTTCGTAATTGTCTAGTCTGCAATAAGCTTCATATTCCTTTAAAAAACAACATTTTTAAAAATCAGATACTGACTTTCTACTCTATAAGTTATCTGTTCTGCAATCTATAAGATCTACAAGTTTTCAAAAGAATACATAAAAGTAAGGCTTTCAAAAACATAAACAAGGCTCAAACTGACTATACACGCATTATAGTCAAGGCTAAAATTTTATTAAAAGTAGTTAAAGTAAGTTAATGATAGTGGTGTTTTCAAGTGGCTTAAGTAAGTAGAGTTTATGATTCTAAGTAGGTACGGTAGTCAAGAGTGGTAGGCAGAAGCAGGAACCTGGGGGTTTTGGGAAGGTCTCTGAAATGAAAAATCCCTGCAGGAAACAGAAACTGCAGACTTTAGCTGGAAAGCCGGGCAGGAACAGCGCAGCATATGGAAGACCAATCAGGGGTGGTCAAAACTGCCCAATCAGAAGTGCCGTACTAGAATGCTTAATTAGCATGAGAAAAAAAATAGGAAACAGAACTTCGATGCCTCATTAGCACACTAGCCCCACCCCGCTCACTACACCAATCACCGAGATACACTAGGAGGGGATAAAGATCCCTAAACGAGGAGGAGGCCACTTTGTTGGCATCCCATTTGGGCCACCTCTCCATGCAGAGAGCTGCTTTCTTATCTTTCTTTTACTGCCAATAAAACTCAATCACTTTGCTTACTTCCAGTGCCTGAAACTTTCTGACTCTTATTCCTTGGAACCTTAAGGCAGAGACCCAGGAGAGGTATTTTTTTCTTGCTCCTCCTCTATTAGGTGGGCGACTGGGCAACCACCTGTTTCGAGAACAATTTTATTGGTTATAGCCAGCATAGCTAAACAGAATTCACTGTACTGATTCATTAGGCTCAGTGCTGGTTTCAATGACAAGCCCCCCAAATTTCAAGCAATAAAATGAGAATCTACTAAAAACTGTTTCATTCGGTTAAATGTGATTCATTTTCAAAGCAATTGTTTTTAACCATGGAAGCTGTGCATTTAGATTCATTTATTTGCACCACCATAGCTGTATCTTTCAGTCCTTTGTGCAGAAGGAAAGTCAGGAAAAGATGGTTATTTAAGACATTTAAAAACCCCTTATAACAAAGTGCTTTAGGTCACTCCATCAGCTTGAAATCTCAAACAACAAACAATGGGCCCATTTCATATGGCATCTGCAAGATGTCACTTAGAGCCTCAGAGGGGATATAGTGCAACGTAAAATAAAACAGTGGAGACACATTTTTGAAGTGGGAGCCATCTTAACACAGAAACTTCTGTGCCATATTTAATGGGACCTTTTACAAAAGACTTGCTGATGAATGGTCTTCCCTCCCTTTTGAAAGGTCAAAATATGTGGAGACTTGGAATAAAGGTGTCCTGAAGTCACTTAGATTACTGATGGACATTTAGTTTATACCTTTCTCCCTTGTCAGATGATTCCAGAGAAAGGAGAGCATTTTTCTAGTGCATGCTCCTGTACTTCTAGGATGGAACCTTTGAGAGTGAGGAACATAGCATGTTGTTCAAGAAAATTTCCAGAGCACATTGGGACTAGTTTCCTGTAATGCCTGCAGTAATAAACCAGTGAGTGGTTTTATTGTTTCTCTTTAACTATTCCTGGCTTACTGCACTGGGTGACAAAGTCTTCATTAAAACTAGCCTCAGGGATTTGCTTTGGGGTGTTAGAAGTACCCAGTCCAAGGCAGAAGATAACCAGACATTCTTCATCATGCCCCTAAGCACCCAGCATTCTCACAACTATACCTTTTGCTTAACCATCATTTATCATTTATTTAAATAAAGGGGAAATGAAATGAATTTTCAAATTCTTCATAAAAAATGAAAGCAGGCAGTTACTGAAAATATCATTAGAATCTCTACTTAAGAACCCCTCAAAGAACTCTGAAAGCTTATCAATTTAAAAAAAAAAACTAAATTAAAACCCCATAAACATAGAAGGGATGAGCTTGCCATTTCCCTCAGGGTGCTTCTTAGAGGGTGGTATGAGAGGATGGAGTTAGTCTAAAGGCTGAAGGTAGAAGGTGCCACGGCTGCCAAAGGCTCAGACTTGTATTTCAGGCACAACTTAGTCCCCTTTATACGTATATTAGTAACCAGACAGCATATAGGGACACAATGAACCTATTCATCCAGCAAAACTGAGGAATCGACACCATTTAATTAACGTAGTCTAGTTACAGATAAACTAAACCGACAGAGATGCAGACAATGGATTGAACTAGTTCTTTTGCTGAGAGAAGACGTGTTTGGCTTGAAGAGCTAGCAGATCCCTTTTGCCATTCAGACTGTCTTTAATCACCAAGGCTGTGTAATTTCCCCAAATACCTCACCTTCCTCCACATTGCCCACTACACGTGTACTTTATCTGGATAATCTCTGCACCCCCTTCAAGTGGGGGAGGTGGATCTGAGACAGAGCTGGTCTCCCACTTCTTCAATTGGCGTGTCTTGATAATAAAAATACTTTCCTTCCACCAACATTCATCCTCTCAGGCACTGGACTTCCAGGTGATGAGCAGCAGACCTGGGTTCAGTAACATATTTTCATGAAAAATGTTCCCAAAATTCATCAGAAAGAACGAAAGTAAAAAAGAAGAGCCAACATATTTCAAGAGAACAAAAAAGAAAGGGAGGAGGACTTATTCAGTAAGTATTCAAAAACCCGGCAAAGCTGCTCTAAAGTAGAGTGAAATCATTGCTGCAATGAGATCACTCCATGGAAGAGCAGACAGGGGCCAAAATTAGATCCAAGGCTGTGTAAATACTTAGTATATCATCAGCATTTCAAATCAAGGGATAATTATCCAGTAAATGGTGCTAGCATAGTGAAATCCCCATGTTGGAGAAGAGTTAGGTCCTTGGAGCTTACCAGTGTCACATGAAGCCTTGATGTGCACACACACACACACACACACACACACACACACACACACACACCCATGAAAGGCAGAGAGGGGAGGGAGAGGAAAGTATTCTGAGGCAAAACATCAAATACAGAAGCCATAAACCTTTCACTAGATAATGTTAATTTCTTTATTTCTTAAAAAGTTAGTACAAAAATATGAGATAAATGACTAAAATTTTTGCAACCTATGCTTAAAGACTTTATATCTCTTATAAAGAGGTCTTACAGATTAATAAAAAAAATCCTGAACTCCATTAGGAAGTTGTGTAAGGAACATCCATTCTGTTACTCAGTCGATATTTTTTGTTAAGTATCTAGCATATATCTGTCGCTATCCAAACTTGACAGCTCAGAAGAAAATCTAAGCATGCATTAACAACAAATATATAAATCAGATAATTTTATGGAAACTAAAAACGTCTTTGGTTCTTACTTAACAAAAAAGACAAAATTTATAAATCATTGAGGAATTATATCTTTCTTCCTCATATTATGATTTTTCAAAATGATTGATATAAGCAGAAAGTAATATAGTGAAACATTTCTCCCATCTTTAATTAGTGTTGAAAGATGCATAGAAAACATTGCAAAAGATCTGAACAAATGAATATGAGAACATTTACACAGTGTAGGAGGTTTGCTTCAGAGTTAGCTGAAAGTTAAAAATAAAGTCTTGGCTTATGGTATTTGCTAGATTCTGTTTTAAGAATGCAATATCTTTTTCTGAGCTATTAAAGGAAAGATACACTGGGGAAAATACATTAACAATGTGAAAAAAAAAAAAAACATTATAGCAAAACTGCCTAAGCATTACCAGTATTGATACAATGGATTTAAGTGGAGTTTTCTTTAAAAAAAAAATTGTGGATAAAATTGCAGGTATGATAATAGCATATATGAAATTAATTTATTGCATGATTTTTTTGTGAACACAAGTTGAAACTAGATATTCATGAAGTGCTATAGAATGCTACTAATATGCTTAACTTCATGTTTTATAAAAGGTTTTCAGAGTATAGTAGAATCCATACAGTAATAAATAAAGAGCATGTGCCCTGGTGGAGCAGTGGTTAGGTCAGTCACCTCCAAAGGACGGAGGTCACACATTTCTGGGCCTTAGTCTAGGTTTGGAGGTAAGACAATGAGGTGAGCAACTGGAAAAAAAAAGGAAATAAACTAAAACACTTTTTCCTCCTTTCTCTTCCTGCCTGTCGGAGGTGGAGATGACTACTTTAAAGTCTTTTATTAAATGTTTATTTTCCTTTTACAAAAAGATACAAGTTCATTTTTTTAAAAATCTGTAATGAAAATTAAAGTATATAATCTATGGCTTAACAAATAACTTCAAAAAATTAACACTAAACATTTAACTTTAAGCTCGTATTTTACGAATAAATAAGGAAGCAACTGCTATTTCAAAAGAAACTTACACAAAAGAAAATATTTTTTAAAGGATGTCTGGAAATGTTATAGTCACTAAGTATTGATTACCTAAATAATCTAAAAAATCTCTCTTATCTATGTTTGAAATCCTTAAAAGCAGAATTTTCTAATTCACTTAAAAATCTTTCAGTAAAAAATGGTTTCAATGAAAAACTTCAGTGGATTTAATAATTTTTATCAAGAGTGTAATTATTAAATGACTTCTAATTAATTCGTAATGTCAACAGACTGAAATGAGAGTAGATTAAAGTTTCAACAAAACCTATTGTTTGGAAAATTATTAAAACAATTCAGCAAATGGAATAATAGTACAATTCTATTTCAGTCAACATATCTTTGTGAAATAAAGGTTTTCAAGTATGATAAGCATTAAAATCAAATGTCAAACAACAGATGAATGGATTAATAATTTATAGTAATGAATGGAATAAAAAAGAATGAATTACTGATACATGAATCAACATGAAAAAATCTCAAAAATCAAATTTGTATGTAAAAGGAAACATGCAAGGAAAGAGTAGATACTTTGCAACTTAATACAAAATAAAGAATATTAAAATAAATTTACACTGACAGAAGGCAGATCATAGATTGGAGATGGGAGGGAGTAAGGGATAGTTTGTGAAGAAGTGAGAAGATATTTTTGAAGGAATGATAGAAATGTTTATTATCTTGACTATGGAGTTGTTTAGATATCAAATTGTATCCTTTAAGTGTGTATAGTTTATCTTCAGTGAAAGTTATAAATATTATTTTAACAAACTTGTAAAAATATCAAAAAGCATGAACCATAAGTTATAAAAATAATAAATTTGACTTAAAATGAAAATCTCTACTTTTCAAAATACACTATATAGAAAATCAAAACAGGTCACAAAATAGGTATAAATATTTGTAAAATACATATTCAATAAACGAGTTATATTGCGAATATTCAAAGATCACTAAAATCAGTAACAAGATTAATAACTCAGCTAAATAAGTGGGCAAAATATTTAAGCAGATACATTATTAAAGAAGAAATATGAACTGCAAATGAGAATAAAAATATACTGAATATTATAAGTCATTAAGAATATTTAGGAAGTAAGTCAAGATGGTAACTTGGTGGGAGTTAGTATCATATCTTACCCACATAGCATCAAGGAATCATCTGACACAAACACTGAGGAAAAGTAGGTCCAGAAGCTATAGACAGCAACAGTATTCCATACCAGAATGGGTAGTTGAAAACATCAAGGTTCAGAGCAACACTGGTGTTTTGAGATCCCCATCCTCAGGAGGTAAAAAACGAGCAATGACACAGGGGATGTATCCTCGGGAAGAACCGGATCTCTAGAGAGGCACACTGATAGAAGAGAGCACACCCAGTGGGACTGGGGTGTGATGCTGGGGAGAGGATACTGCTGTAGGACAGAAGGAGGACCAGTGCCACAGTGAACTGAGTTGAAGACCCCCAGGGCAGATTACACAGAGATGCCGCCATAATTGAAAAGCAGATAGGGGTATTCCCCATCTCAACCCCTCCCACTATATTGTGTTAGAGTCACAGGACTCACCCACTGGAAATGCCACCCCCAGGTATAAAGGAAGAAAAGAATCTCCCAGAAGGACAGAAACTACAATGCTACCCAATAGTACCACCCTGTGGGTGGAGTCAGAACTGCAGCCTGTTTGCTAATTATGGACCACCAACACTGTGTTCATTACTGCTCTGACCTGTGATGCTGAGTTGAAGCTCTATATCACCCATACAAACTCCAACCCCATAGAATGAAGAAACAAAGATCCAGGCTTAATCAATGCAAGTTGATACCCTTCACATTGCCATCATGGTAGGGAAAATACCCCACAAAACACGACCAGAATACCAAACAGAGTGAAGACACAAAGAAATATATCTGAAAAGATGCATCCAATTAAAACCTTAGAGGAAAATCTGAATACAACAGACATATGCAAAGTACCTGAGGATGAATTTAGGGTAACAGTGAGAAACTCATGAAAATCAACAAAGCATTAGAGGAAACAAAAGAGAAAAATAATAAAAATAGAGTGAAGAAATGAAGCAAGATATCAAAAAAATGAAGAATATGATTGCTGAACTAAAGAATTCAATAGAGGGATTTAAGACAATGATGGATGAAGCCTTCAACAGAATCAGTGAGCTAAAAGATAGGGCAGAGGAATGCATGCAAGCAAACAAGCAAAGAGAAAAAAGAAAAAAAGAAAAAAAATGAAGAAAGCATTCAAGACCTATGGGATAACATCAAAAGGAAAAACATTCACATCATAGGGGTCCCAGAAGGAAAAGAGAACGAAAATGGGGAAGAAGTGGTATTTGAAGAAATAATAGCTGAGAATTTCTATAACCCGAGGAATGAGGTGCGCCTCCAGACCCAGGAAGCTCAGAGATCAAAACAACAACAAGCAAACAGATCTATACCACGACATGCTGCCAACAAAATGTCAAAAAGACAAGATAAAAAAAAAGAATCTTAAAAGTAGCTAGTGAAAAATTAGTCACATACAAAAGAGTATCCATAACACTCTCAACTAAAACACTACTGGTCAAAAGGAAATGGCATGATATATTCAAAGTGCTGAAAGAAAAGGATTTCAACCTAGGATAAGATACCCTGTGAGAATATCATGTAGGACTTAATGAATGATAAAAAGCTTTTCAATTAAGCAAAAGATAAAGGAATTCATCACTTCAAAACCAGCTCTAGAGGAAATATTAAAGGAAGCTCTATACTGTGTAAAGAAACCCACCGAAAAACAATAAGACAATGAAATCTAAAAAGTGATGAGGGGGAGAGAATAAAAATGTGGGTGGCTAGAATGAGTACAAGACTAATTAATCTTCTTTCAAATAAAAATAGAAAATGAACACAGAATTCTTAATGCTAATCTTAGGGTAACCTCCAAACATATCTCCAGGGGAAAAGCAAAGAAGAAAACCAAAAGGGAAATCAGTCAAAACATAACAACACCCAACCCACCTAAGAAGAGAAAGAGAAGAACAAAGGCACTATCTTTAACAACTCCCAGAAGATAAATTATAAAATGGCAATAAACAGTTACATATCAATAATTGCCCTAAATGTTAATGGGTTGAACTCACCAATCGAATGACACATAATGGCTGAATAGATTAAAAAGCATAACAACCCTCTGCTACATTGAGGAAACTCACCTTCTGTTGTAAGATAAATATAGGCTCAAAGACATCAGTGGCAACAAAACACTAGTAGGAAATGTTAATAGCCCATTTACCACAATGGACAGATCAACCAGGCAGAAAATTAACAGGGAAATAGCAGCTTTAAGCGATCATTTGGAACAGTGCCGTTAAACAAACATAGACTGAACACTTCATCCAAGGATTACGGATTTCACTTTATTATCATGTGCACATGGCTATCGGGAAAATGAAAATCAAAACAACAATGAGACATCACCTTACACTTGAGAAATAGACTATTATCCAAAGTCTGGAAACAACAAAGGTGGTGAGGATATACTGTTTGTGGGAGTGGAAATTTGTGCACTCTTTATGAAAAATAATGTGGAGAGTCCTCAAAAAGTTGAATATGGAAATCCCTTATAATTCCACCTTCCCACTTCTGAGTATTTGCCCAAATTCACAGAGATTTATGCACCCCCATCTTTACTGAAGCTCTGTTCACAACAGCTAAGAACTGGAAACTACCTAACTGACCAATATCAGAAAACTGGAGTAAGAAGATGGGGTATATGCACACAATGGAATACTACATAGTCATTTGAAGTGATGAAATCCTGTCATTTGAATTAGCATGGATGGATCTAGAAGGGATTAAACTAAGTGAAATAAGTCAAAGAAGAAAGATAGATAACAGATGAAATCACTCATAAGTGGGATGTATTTAGGCAAAACAAACAGATTAAATTAAACCAACCCTTGGACACTTGCAATAGAAAAATCCTTAATGACTTGGTGGAGGGCAGGGTGTGTTGATATATGTGTGTGTGTGTGTGTGTGTGTGTGTGTGTGCATGTGTGTGTGTATATACACACACATATATATGAGGAATGGGGAAATACACATATGGGGAACTTACATATATGAGTTTATTTCAACTTGGAAAACAAAGTTATTGCAATAAAATACTAAAAAACATTTTAAAAATGAATATTTAAAACTGCAAAAACATCATTTACACACCGTATTAGTTTGCTATATCTACCATAACCAACAACGGAAATTCATTTTTCCTAATTTTGGAGGTCAGAATTCTATGAATGAATGAATGAATAATAAATGAATGAATGAATGAATGAATGAATTCTAAGGATTCTTTCCTTAGCTTGTTGTTGACCATCTCTCCCTGTGTTTTTAAACGGTCTTCCCTTTCTGAATATCTGTGTCCTAATCTCGTCATAAGGACAAGGGTTGAAAGTGCATTCATATGAACTCTTTTTACCTTAATTACCTTGTTAAAGGTTCAGACTCCAAACACAGTCTCATTCTAAAATACTACGGATTAAGATTTCAACACATGAATTTGAGGTGGGAATGTTGAAAGGTGACACATCATTCCTTCCCAAACATATACACCTACCAGAATGACAAAGACAAATTAAAAAAACAAACAGGCATACAAAGTCCTAGTGAGGATGTGGAGAATTAATATTCTCATTAATTGCTGGTAGGAATACAAAATGGCATATCCACTTTGGAAAACATGTTCTTACTCTGTGAGCCAGTCACATCATTCCTAGGTATTTACCCAAGAGAAACTCGAACATATGTTCACACAGAGACTATACACAAATATTTATAGGCATTTTATTCATAATAGCCAAAATTTAAAAGAACCAAAATATTCATCTACTGGTGAATGAATAAGTTATTGTTTATCAATATAAGGAATATTTCAAATAAAAAGGAATGAACTACTGATTTATTCATCAACTTGGATAATCTTAAATGCATTATACTTTTTTGAAAGTAGCCAGATACAGAAAGCTAGGCAAAATAAGGCAGATGTTAAAAATGGTATAATTTATATACTGAAAAAGGCAATGCTGTAAAAGTTGAATCAGTTATTGCCAGGAGCTAGGGGTGGGGGCAGAGGACTGATTGCAAAGAGGCCTGGGGGTGAGGGGCTTTTATGAGATTATGAAAATAATTTATTTCTTGTTGTAGTAAAGATTATAAAGCTGTATACATTTCTCAAAATTCAAACTTTGCTCTTAAAAAGAATGAATTCCATTGTACAAACTTTATCTTAATAAGCATGACTTTTAAAAACAGTATCAAAGGTGTGCCCTGGTGGCTCATGTGTTAAGTTGGCATCTGGGGCACACTCCAAGTAAAAGGCCCAGAGACCCTGATTCTTGACCCTGGTTTGTGACCTGGGACCAGGGAGAGCAACCAGAATGAACAAATAAATAGATAAAACATGCTTCTTCCTCCTTTCACTTCCCATCTGCTTGCCTGCCCACCTGTCCTCATTCCTGCCTATTTCCTTCCTCTGAAATATACATATTTTGAGCACATATATGCATATGTATATATATGCAAATACACATACACATACATAATCGTAAGAGCAGATCATGGAATTGTCAAGACATAAGATGCTCAACCAATCATTTTAATCATGATGTTCACAAAAATAAAGTGTTAATAAGAACATTTGAAATTCACCCTTTCAATTTTTTTTGCATATGCTTAAATGCTATATGTAACATTAATTCATAAGTATAGGCACATAACTTATACATAATTAAATATTTATGTAAAGGAGATGGCTGCCTAAATTCTGTTTTACCCTCATGCATGAACACCGAAACAATCTGGGTATCAGTATCACTGAGCTACATTGCTTTTAGTTTTTCATTTCACTACATAATTTTCAAACTTACATCTCTGCTTAGAACTTTCATCTTTATTTTGTTTTCTTCCCCTTAGAAAATGAGAATGACAAAATTTGAATGAATGAAGTAAAAAAAATTATATCTCATGAAATTTCTATACTCAATCGTTTTCCACAGTCATCAAACCAACTTACATTGACACAAGGAGTGAAAGCACAGACTTCCCTAGACCCTTGTCAGCACTGGCCGATACAGCTCAAGATGTTCAAAGACTCCTTTAATTGTTATTCTTTTATTTAAAACATTTTGTAATTTACTTTTAGCAAATGTCTTACAACAGCTATTAAAGTCTTTCAAGCATGGTTTCATCTATTGCTACAGCATACTACATGCATTGAGTTTCGTATATTAAATCACCTTTACTTTCCTGAAAAGGATGTACAGTTTTTAATTTATACTGGTGTCGCTGACCCAGCAGTTTGTAGTTGGTAATGGTTAATCAGAGTCTGGACAGCAGACTCCCAACTACTCTTCCTTTTCAGAGTCCTGGCCCTCGATGGAGTTGTTTGTTTCCTCATTCTGATCCCCTCATTCTCTTAGACGGCTGCTTATATTTCTCTGGAAAGTGATTATTTTCATAGGCTAATTTCTTCAACTTCTTGAAAAAGTCCTGCCTGACCTCAATCGTTTGGACACTGAGTAGGTCCTTACCAAGTTTCTGTTCAAAACAGTCCCCCAGTACAGACATGGCATCCCTGCAGGGATTTCAGAATTCTGGATTTAAGCTTTGAGCTTTTTCAGAGCACTGTGAGTGCTGTGATCAACGACCCACAGAGTAATGCAGACTAGATTGCAGCTTATCTCCAGGAGTTCAGAGCTGCTATCTACACAGACTTTATTGTCTTGTCTGTCCATCCAAGAGAAGCTTTCATGCACACAAGAGGACCATGTGGAACACATATTAGAACACGATTCAATTCTCAGCCACCTGAGAAAGTGAAAAGCACGCAGCAGTACATAAGGTACAAACAAACAAATCAATAAGGGAAATAAACCTGGATAAATGGCATTAAGATCCTAAGACTAACTTTTATTGAATCAGTACTTTGAAGTCAACAGTACAAAGCAGCTAATACTTGTTAAATAATGCTTACACCTTCCAGGGAAAAGACATTTGCTATGCTCAATTCTGACTACATATCAAAATAATCTACAGAGCTTTGCATGTGCACTTGAACCCAACTCTCCTTAGTAGGCCTCAAATGAGGACTGGAACCTAAATGTTTTTTAAAGCTGTATGCATGATTCTGAGGCTGAGGCAACACTTAAAACCATTGAATTTTAACTCAGAGAATCAGATGGCCTTCAGAAAATACTCTCCCAGAAAGCTTAACACAAAGAAATCCTAAGAGCTAAAAACACCATATTGCCCCCCGCTCTGTGGGATGGTTAAGACATAGGCTATAAAAGCCCCGAACTCAAGTTTGACACCTGGAATTGGGGGCGAAAAAAAATAGAAGTATTAGAACTTAATTTTTAGTTAAAACAATTATGCACTGATAAGATCAATGAGTCATTTTGCTAAGAATGAACAGTTACTCATGTGTGATGAAATAGCAAATTGATTAAAATGGAGATTATCTGAGGATTTTACTTACCCTTCTTGCCGATCTCTACAAGCTTGAAGCCAGACAGCTGGCAGAATGTCCACTTAGTTTGACAAACCAGTCTTTTCCTTGTCTCAGCAAGGCAGGCCGGTATTTGAAAGACCCAGTGTTAACAGTATTCCCAAATGCTATCTGGGAAGACCTAGAAATAACAACACAAAGTGAGTTGGAGACTCTGGAGAACAAAAAAAAAAAATCTCAATTTTTTTTTTAAACTCATCTATTCAGCAGTGCACGTCCTCTAATCAGAGCAAAACTCACCGCTAGAAAAATGGCATCTCTAGCAAACACCTAAGTCAGGTAGAACTGGAGAGGGCTGACCCTGAGAGACAGCAGCAGAAATTGTTGACCTGCTGTGCTGGAAATACAGGGTGGAGAGGGAACACGGGTGGTGTCACAATTTGAGGAGGAGAGCTATCTGACTATTGGTAACCAAAGGAGAAGAGCACTCTTCAGCAAAGAGCACTGTAATCAGAAGTGACCCCTTTGCCAAAGAGTGGTCAAAATTGTGGTGGCTGTGGGAAGGTGACAGCACTTCAGGAGGAAAAGATCACTGTGCAAAAAGAGCAAGTACCTGGGCAGCAAGTCAGCCAATTAACATTGAGAGCAGGAACGGCAGATAATTGAACTCGTATAATAAATGTTGGATGAGGCATCAAGTGAAAAATCACCCCTGAGGAACAGCTCCTTTGTATGTAATGCACAGCTGGTCTGATTTTCAAGATAGTTTTCCCTTTAAACAACAGATGTGCAGGATTTTACACATAGTTTCTCAGCTCCTAACCCATCCTTTGTCTTCTACTCTGCCTTGGGACCCTTCAAACATTTCACAGAGCTGTCTTCCTGTTGGTTTCTGCTAATAGTGCCACTAGAAGGCCTGGAGGGCAGGTGTATAGAGCAGGAACTCGTGGTATTTCCTGTTCCTGTTAACTTGGCTTCTGGCTTTGTCTTCCCTTGGTAATGCCAGACAAGCCTTATCATACCCACAGAAGCCTGAGCAACAGCTAGTGATGCCCCTTCCTCAGGTATCTGATCATCTGGGTCTGTTCAGTTCATCATTCCTTTTTCACTCTTGTCCCTAAGAATGGCATCTGCTTTCTGCAGTTATTTCTTCTGCCCTACCTCAGTGTTCTCCTTTCCTGAATCAGCCTTCCAAAATTTGTTACCTGTATCAAATCCCTCTGTTTGGAATACTTAGTGTATTTTTTGTCTTTCTAACTGGACCTTGCCCAATATAGACGACAACAGCAATCAGATTATCATATTTCAAAGGCAAGAACAAGATGCAAGTGAATTGTTGTGCTTTTGTTTGCACCTTATTTGTTTAAGTAACAAGCATTCACTGACCACCTCTGTCCAGAGGTGAGTGTTTCAGGTTCAAAATGTATGATTTAAATAATTGAAATATACAAGCAAAATCCACCAGTATAATTTATTGAAAAATATTAAATATTATATATATGTAAAGTGTTATAATTATTATTATTTTCTCCACTAAACCAGCTGCTGATATTTTCAACTATTCTACCTCTGGGTCATCATTCAAGGTTAAGTTAGCTCTTAAGATCACACTACCCTGAGTCCCACACATCTGCCACCCACTCCAGCAGCCTCCTTGGATGAGGCAAATACTGATTGTCCTTAGTTTCTGTAGACTGAGACCCAATGTGGGTCAGTCAGCAAGACACAGTTAACTTGGAACACTCATTTGCAATTGTGATGCTGAATTCCAGAAATGTTAATAGGGTCCCAGTATGAAATGACTTTCTCAAGTTCCATGGATTGCTCAGTGTGAAATGTATCCCAAAATTTCAGGCTTATGCTAAGTATCACAACTCTATTGAGTGTCCAGATTTAATGACAAGTGATGGGAAGTAACCATTTTCTGCCTCAAACCCACACTCCTAGTGCTGAGAAGTCTCATTCACACAGCTGGGGTCTCCTGTTTTGTTTTTGTTTTTTTCTCATTTGTCCATTGAGACGCCAAGAGTTCCCTTTAACATTTGGAGTCCCAGGGTCTGCAACATTTTGAGTAGGAGTAACTTACACCCTCTTGTGATTCTTTTCTCAAGATTTATTTAAAATCTTTAAACAGTTGGAAACTATTGTACTGAATTCATAGGAGAAGAATTCAACATTAAAAAAGGCTGTGCACTTTTTAAAACTGAGAAGTTCTTAGTGATACTGAGGAGGGCTTCTTATTTTTAACTTCCGGCATAAGTAAAACTGGTAAAAAGATAAGTTTTCAAAATGAAAGGTAGATTTTGAAGATTTCATGCCACTTAATAAGTACATAAAATAAATTTTCCTTTGATTTTCAAGGATCCTCTTGTTTATTTGCTAATTCAGGCACTCAATCTCTTTCTTAGTTGCTAAAACTGTTTTTCACTGAAACATTACTTCAAGGTATGTCTCACAAACTAATATTCTTATTGTTCAAAACCAAAATAAGACATTCCATGTTAGATTTTTGGTTCCACATTAATACAAATATTTAAAAGATAAAGCCGTACTCTATTATTCACTTCAAAATATACTATAGCATAGATACAAGAGTTTACTTCTCTTCCATTTATTTAGTATTATCCTCTTACAGGTTGAGAGGTACATAGACACAGGGAGTCTTACCAATATTTAAGAGGCATTTAGTTCTGATAGCCCAGAACAAAAGGAAATGTGAGAAAATAAATCATACCTTTGTCCTCTAACTTTTACTTTAGAGAGAGCAATAGACCAATTCATGAGATAGGTAGGAAGTGTCTTTAACAAGACTTCATGATTGAGAGCATGTGTGGATTGAGGAAACAGGTAACAAGATGCCTAAATTTCTGAGTAGAACAACTAGTTAGGTAGTGATACGGTTCGCTGAAATAGTGACTAGAGGAGAAAGAACACAATGATAGGACAGTTATCTCAGATATGTGATATTTAAAGCACTTAAACTGTGGTTACAATAGAGACATCAAATAGGAATATTAATATATATCTGATCTGAGGAAAACTCTTCATTTGAGATATAGATTTCAGGGGCCACCAGCTTATAAATGGTCTCTGAAATTATTTTCTATTCAGGGAGAATGAGTGAGAAGAAAAAGTCTGAAGAGAAGCATATATAAACATTTTTTGAAAGGAAAGGTACAGGTAGGAATAAAGGCAATTGACTGGCAGGAAGACAGAGGAGGAAGACACTTTTTTTTTAATTTAGTTGTTTCCACTGGTTGCTTCCTCTGGGTTGGGCCTGGTACCCGAACCCAGGAGAGTATGTGGCCTGCACTCTTTTGGAGGAGACTGACTGAACTGCTGCTCCACAAGAGCACACCAAAGCATATTTAAAGATGAGATATCCTACAAGGAAGACTGGGCAAGTGAGTCAGAGAGGTAGGGCAACCAGGACGTAAAGAGAAGACAGTGATTTTAAGGGAGAAATATTACAACATTGAGATTTTAAGGACACAAAAGTTTCCATTATATTTGCAACGATTAATTCCAAAGCTGCAGTAGGGATTACAGCTAGATGACAGGGAATTGAGCAAGTGAATAAGGGAATGAGGAGATGGAGACTACGATATAATCTATTCTTTTGAGAAGTTTGACTTCTTTGTTAACAGAAAAACGAACTGAATAGTGATACATCCTACTAGAAAGTTTGCCAGAAGATGGGGTGGGGGGTAGTTGATCAGAGATAAGACAGGGAAAGAGAGAGATCAGAAGCAGAAAATAATTATATCATCAAATTCTGCATCTCTCCATTTCTCAGTGTACAATGTGTTCTAAAATCTCTCAAATGTAAAAAAAAAAAAAAACTCCTTTGATTCATCTCCCGTCTCTACAGTTATCATTTTATCTGTGCTCTCTAGCACAATAAAACTTCCCAAAGGAGGTATCTCTGATCATCACTTGTACTTCTTCACCTTATCATCATGACCTGACTCCAATTCTGCCCTCAACACTCCTCTGAAATGATTTCATTATGACACCAAGAACCTCCCATCCAAGTCAAAGAAAAAGTATGTGTCTGTTCTTATTGCAAACATTTAACAGTATTTGATCCTGTTCAAATACTCTGTTGTCTTGAATTCTCTGATACCAGAACACATGGTTTTATCTCATCCTCACTGGATGAGCCTCTCGTCTCAGCACACGTCTTCCTCTGTTGAAGTTTTAAATAGCAGAGAACCACAAATGTGATTTAGACCTTCTGTTTTCCATCCACTTTCATCCAATCCACCACAAATTCAAATACCAGGTGTACAAATTACTCCTAGCTTTTTTCTCTATAATTGTTCTTCTACTTGGCATCTCCATTGGATTGTCTAATCTATACTTCAAATTTAACTTAACCAAGGCAGAACTTTCTATTGTTTCAAGACTCTCCTATCCCTTCCTCAATATTTGAGTGAATATCATCAACATTGAACATTTCCCCAAAACAACTTTATAGCGTCCTGGACTTATCTTTCATTTCTTCTTTCCTTCCAATAATTTTGAAAGTTCCTCCATCCTAGATAAAGCTCTATACCTTCTCTCCATCTCACTCACTACAACTATCCTATCCAAGTCAGTGTTGTTTCTAGACTAATGCAGTAGTCTTCCACCCAATTTTCCTGATTATTATCTTGATCCCTGTAATCCATTCTTCTCATTAAGTCAGAGTGGTTTTTTGTAAACGAAAATTAGATCATGGTACTCCTCTGCTTAAAATATTTCAATGACTTTCCATTACATTTTAAATAAAACTTCTTACTGCCACACCCTACTGGGTCAGGCACTGAGCCAGACACTGGTTCAGGTAGATGGGGTATGTGCTATGTAAAGCCTAGGGACCCAGATTCTTGATGGGGGAAACAACTAAAATGAACAAATAAATAAATACAAATGCTTCTTTCTGCCTGCCTGCCTGCCTGCCTGTCTTCATTCCTCCCTGTCTTCCTTATTCTTTAAGAAAACAAAACAAAACAAAAAACAAAATCAAAAACACAAAAAAGCAAAAGAAAAAACCCTCAGAATTTCTTACTATAATTTTAACTTATCCCATATGAATTATCTAGGCCTTTCAGATACCAGGACTTCCAGCCTCACTGCTTACTCCTCCCCTCTTTGCACTGTATGCTTTAGGCACATTGGTCTTAATTTTGTCCATGGATGTGAAAATTTCATTTGTCTTAGGACATGTATGCTTATCCCTTAGAGGCCAAGCTTTTCCCAGTTTTAAGGCAGACACATTTGCATTTAACAGATTCTAGCACAACGTTTGCTGCCTAAGTACGGGTCTCCCTCATTCTCTGATCATTACTTCATGGCAGCAAATTCATTTTCTTTAGGTCACTTATAACTCTGTGAATTCATCTTTCTCATGTGCTTGTTTACTTGTTTCCTGGATCTTCTCTATGCCATTCAGTGGTGTCATCTCCAGTGCCTAGAAAACTGCCTGGCAAATAAAGAATGCTCCCTTTTGGAAATTATAGTGGATGAAATACAAAACACAGATGAAGAGATAAAGAAAAAGGGCAGTTTTTTCACTGTAGGGAGGAGAAATAACAAAGAAGATGGGTATATACATAAATAACTGAGTAGGTTTGGTGGCAGACTATTAAAGGAAGCCTCCAAAGATGGTGGGAACATCTTGAATCTAATTGGATATCTTGAATTCATAAGCATTTTTAAGAATTATAAGCAAGAGAATTATGTTTATATTTATTTTTTAAAAAGGTGAATCTGAACATGGAGACCAACACAAGACTTGAACCATGTTCAGAAGAACAAAAAAAATCAACAAAGAAAAACCATGGAGAGAGGATTTGAGAGTGCACGATCAAACATCCAGCCTTTCATTGATTTGCTGATTGATGTTCAATGCTCTCCCACTTTTCATCTATTCAGAGATGAGACGAGCCTGTAATTTAGTCCCTAACCACCTGATCATTGTTTCCTCTAAATGTACACTTTCCTGATGGTGTCACTGATCATGCAGAAGAAAGGAGGAATTGATGAAGGAGAATAGGGACAGATCAGTGCTAACAAAACTGGGAGCAAAAAATCACTATATTCTTTGGGGCAATGGAGGTCCCTGTATATCTGAATACTTGTACAAGAGTGACACCCTCTACAAACAACTAACTGTTCCTCTGCGTCCAAGGTGAGAGAGCCTTTCTGAATTGCTTCAACTAGGAAATGCCCTCAAGACCAGGGTAGTTCCTACTAAGGAATATGTGTACTTTTTGCTATTGTTGTTGCTAATGAACATTAAGAAAAACTGTAAAAATGATTCATTTTTGCCACCTTCTGAGGTTGATGTTTTTAATATAAAAAGAAGCGAAGAAGAAAAGTGTACCCGGGCATCCCTTTAAGAAAACATGTTTATGGAAACATTCATTGTTCAGGAGGTGGGAGGTCTGTTACTGCCCCTAAGAAATTGGAGTAAACAATTCATTAAATTCACATAGCCTGCTAAGGTGAGACAAGTTATGAAAATCAAGATAGAGACTAAATAAAAAGACTGAGTATCTCCAATAGAAATTGGTTTAAAATGTATAAGGAAGGAAATAGATTAGCTATTAGGCAATAACTTAACCACAAATTATAATAAAAATTGATCTGGTCACGTACAGTGTGGTTTTATGTAACATTCATGGAGCCCCAACTGGAAGAGGGAAATTATTCTAGACAAATGATGGTGAATACCAGGAATGAATTTAAGGACTCAAAATTTTTTTTTTTTTTGTTATGTTTAGCCTTGATAGAACATACAGATCTTTCAAAACGTGATTAATGGGTGCACCCTGGTGGCCTAGTGATTGACTACACCTGGGAGCAGTCCCACCTATATATCCCAAGGTGCAGAGCTCAAGACCTGTGGGCCTGGGGGTGGGGGAAGGATATGGCGGGCAGGGAACAACCAGTGCAAACAATTAAATAAAAATAAATTCAGTGCTAAAAATGTGATTAATGATCTACTCTTTGCAAGCACTGTTAAGAAATTCAAAGATGGTATGAGATTACATTTACATTTTTTTTTTAATATTTGCAGTTGCTATATCATTGTTATCACTTACCTAACTAGAACTGGTTATCTGAACATTGTCAATACTCTATTGAAACTTTGATGAGACCAACAAAAAATAAAACAAAACAAAAAACCTTATTCCACCTGGTTAATACTCTTATTTCACAAAAAACAAAACAAAACAAAACAAAACCCCAAGTTCTCATCTAGAAGATATAATTAGGTGTATCGCCTTCTCTTATATACAGTATTTGATACAGCAATCTATTCATTTCTGGACAAGCTATCCTTTGTCATCTTTCATGACAAAAATTTTAATTCTCTAGTTTTTCCAGACAGCCCTTTAAGAATTTGAAATCCCCAGGATTCAGTTCCAAATTCTTCTCTCTCATTACATGTGTTAATGCTTGCACAGAGCCTGGGATATATTTGATAGTGAATCAATATACTTTCTATTAATGAATCTAATTAGTGAGCAAGTTCTATGGATTTTTTTTCTTATTGAAACTCCAAATATATGCACATTAAGAATAGCAAAAAAAATCAATTTAGGATTCAAAAAAGAGTTTGTTTTATATCATTTGGCTGGAATAACCAATTTATATAATTAACATTAAAATTTGTAAAAAAAAAATAGTTATCATCATTCCAAATTTACATTTGTTGGTATCTATTCAACTCAGATTTATGACCCCAGCAAGATTTGTAAGTTTTATGAGGGCAGAGAAAGTGTCTACTTTTTTTTTAATAGAGAAAAGAAAAGTAGGAAGAAGCATTTTAAGGAAAAAAAGGAAAAAAAAAGTCTTTATTTACTTGGTTGTTCATCTTGGTTTTTCACCTCAGCCTGGGTCTTGAACCCAGGTCCTTGGGCTGTATGTGGTTTGCACACCAGCAACTCAGCTGCCTGAGTTACCAGGGAAGCACCTAAGGTGTCTACTTTTATTTCCCCTTCTCTCTCCAACAACTGGCATGAATACCTGATTCAGTAAATGTTCAATATATTTTTGATGAATGAATGAATGAATGAATAAATGATGAATGAATAAATAACAATCTTGTATCTTATTTTGTGCAATGCTTCAAAGGCTGAAGGTTGGATGAACTGACAGGAAAATAAAAATACCAGGTCCTGTTCAGGTTCAGAGCAGTAACCCCAATCAAGGGTGGTCATACAGGAAAGACTGATTGAAATGTAAGCTCAGGTCTGCCTCCTGATACATGTAAATGCGGGAGTAGGAGGCAGAGGAGGGCAAGAAATGCTGTGATACACACCAAAAGCATTTCTTCCTTTCTCTTCTTCTTTTTTTAGTAAAGGAAAGGTGAAGGCAGGAATAAAGGCAAGTAGGCAGGCAGGCAGGAAAAGAAAGGAGGATGAAACATTTTACTTTAATTTCATTGTTCACACTGGTTTTTCCCCCCTGGACCCAGGACTCAAACATAGGGCATGTGGCCTGCCCTTTTGGAGGCCACTCACCCAAACACTTCTCCACCAGGGTGCATCACCAAAAGTATTTCTATAGTTGGAAGTGGAGGATAATGAAAATATCCACTGAAACTTGTGTAATTGCAAATAAAATATAACTGCATGGTGGATCAGAATAAGATTTCAAGAATTCTATTTGTGGGAAGGAGGGGCAAGTGATTCTGGAAGGAAGTTTCACATTCTATAGTCTTCCTCAGGAGCTAGATAAATGGGAGCTCCCATCTGGGGACTGATCTCTGGAGTAGAAGTTTAAAACAAATTAAAACAACAACTTCTCTGAAATAAGAGCATCTTCCTGAACCAGAGGAGCCTGCTTCTCAGCTGAGTCAGATTATTTTTCCTACACTTCCCTTGATAAAAATAAAACCAAAACCAAAAACTTTAATGGTATCCCAAGACCTAGAGCTTCTACATCAAATCCCTCAAATCCGATCCCCACCAACCTTTTCAATCTGACTTTCCATTAGTCCGTTCTAAGCCCTTTATATCCACTAGACCTTCTTATTTAGTCATAAGATTTTTATTTCTCTATTTTAACTTATTGCTTTAATTATTCTATGCATTGAACAACAGAAAATGGATCAAGAGTCAGGAAGCTCTCTGGAATCACAAAACTGGGAATAAGATATTTGCTGTGTTTATTTTGTATCAGAGCACTTTACCAAGTACTTTACATAGATTTACTAATCACAACCACACTATGTTGTTCATTGTTCGTTGTACCATTATCTTCATTTACAAAAGATGATTCAGAAATCAGAGCTAATATAAGTCCAAGATGATAGAGAATTAGGAAAGAATAAGTGTGAGGCATATATTCAACCAACTAGCACATAACGAGTGTTATTTACTTAATAAACATATGAGTGTTAACCACATTAAGCCTCCTGTGTAGCCTAAAGTCCCTGATGTCCCCATGGTTGAATCAATCCTGAATTTCAGTCAAACTCATCTACTATCTGTTTTATGACTCTTATTCCAGATCATGACTCCACCACCTGAAATGTCCTTCTAAGTCTTTGTCTCCATTTTCTCTTGCTTCAATATTCCATTGAAATTCCACTCTCCTCCATGAAGACTTCCTCTTCTGCTTCAGAGAATGGCCAATGATCCAATCTTTGGCTGAATACTGCAAATAATTTATCTGAAACATAATCATAGTCTACAGGGTATTATTTTTTAATTATTTTAGTGTGTATCTCAACAGAGCACAAACTGCTTAAGGGCAGGAATGATATCACATATTAATTTATGCCTTCTATAAAGCTTAGCAGTGCCAAGCTCCTGGAAGTTTCTGTTGAGTTCTAGAACAGAACTGTTAAATTCGTGTCTATTAAATTCACTTTGATGAAAATTTTATGTAGATTCTCCACTGTTTAAAATGTGCTTTCTTTCTTTGTACACATTTCTTATTTAGAGATGCTAGGGTTTGGGTTTTTTCTTTCAATTATCAATTTCAGAACGGTCATGAAAGATTCAAAAGCTATTTAGAAGGGATATTGAAATGATGGACAGTCTTAAAACGTGAGCACATTTTTTCTTTTCATCATACATGAAATTATTCCAAATGAAAGGAGACTAACAGGAAGGTATTATTTTGTGTTTTGTGCCTAAATTAATTTAATGGCATGCTCAAAAGAATGATAGTTCAAATGCCTTTGAAGCAGAAGATATATTTTACCATTCTTATTCTTGAACTCAAGGATACAGACATCCCCCTGAAATGGGTCAAATTTTCATTGAATTGATTTCAAAGCATCTTTGTTTCTTTTAATTCTACATGTCCATCTACTTTCTAAGCCCTTTTATTTGACTTAAAACATTTCCATTTTCTGACATGTCTCTAATCTCTTGTAAGCACCTCAGAGAAATTTGGTGGTACTCGCTGTCACAGAATGTCACATGTCCACAGCTCCAACACTTGCTGAACTTGGGAGGCTGCTGATTCTCTGGTTTGTGTCAGACCCTGTCACCTAAATTTCCTCTTCCAGGCTGCTGACAGCCAGCTTTGCCTCTGACTTCTTTCTCTAGATGTTCAGGTCAACTGGGGTTCAGTAGCTACCTTTCTCCTTTCTCCTTCCTCACGGCCCAGGTCAGATCCTGAAAACTGACAACTAAGGAAAGGAGTAGCTGAAGAGTCTCCCCTACTAATGTGGATTCTGAAGAACAACTGCAAGAAACAGTGAAAAGACTGTCAATGACTCAGATAGTTATTGCTGTTCCTACCTGCTCCTTCAGGTGGTAACCTTGGGTTAGTCAACATACCTCTCAAGGCTTCAGTTTAATCCCCTGTGAAATAAATATGAGACTATCTATATTGCAGAATGGCTGCATTAATTATATAAGGCAATGAATGCAAAAAGAAAAAAGAATATAAAAGTGAAAATGGGTGCCAACAAAAATATAAACTTGACTTCCAAATGTGAGGATTTCCCTTGTTCCTCCTTTTGGTTTACCATTGAAATAGAAATAAGTCAGCACATTTCTCCACAGCTAAATAAACTAAAATCAATCAGAAGTTAAACCACTCAGCAACTTAGACACACACACACACACACACACACACACAATCAGAGTCACAAAAGTTTTGTGAATTCTTAGATACAGAAAAAGAAATGAACTAAAATAATAACTTATGCCAGAAACATGCTTCTATTCCTTCACTGGATAGGTTTCATCTGTTTTTTAATCTGTCCATCATTGCAGTAATCCCCTGAGGAGGGCAGGAGATGGACAGGCACAGAACAAGGTTATGAGAACAACGCAGAACTATTAATAACTCAATGTCACTATTAAATAGATTGCCATTTAATCCTATGCATTTGTAAGTCACCTTAGCATTTGTATAGCACTTTATTAATTGCTTCTGTACTTTTGAATCATTTTATATACTTATATATCCCAAAAACATGGCCCTGCTGCTCCCTAGCACAACAAATGCTGAGCCTGTAGAACTGGCTGGAAGCCCAAAGTCCAGTCTCCCATCACTATGGCTCTCATCCCTTGTGTTATTTTCCAGGGGTCCCTGAAGACTTCCATGTGTAATCTTAGCATTCCAACACACTGGCCATGACTGAGGGCAGTGACTTCTTGAAGCTGACCTAAGCTTATTAAATATAAAGCAGGAACTTGAATGAAGACTCTCCAAAGTAGAGCCCATAGGTGTGAAGGCACAACATTCCCCAGCATTAACTTTCAAGGCATCTGTTCCCGTAATTGCATTCATGGAAGTGGGTTGGTGGTCACAGCTCAGTAGATGAAATCTCTTTCAATATGTGCTCTTTCTCCATCATAGAGCAGAGTAGACATTACTCAGAGCACTGTGCTCTGGGTAAAAAGAGATAATAAGAATATGGAGGCGGTTTGGTCTCCTTGAGAAGATTCAGACTTCTTTATAACACCGAGGTCAGGTCACAGAAGAGCAAGAGAAGATGACCTTCTGTACTGATTCCTCCTGAATGCTGAAGCTGAATGCTGTCCTTCCCTACTAAGTGCAAGATACTTACTATAGGTAGAGATATGATCTACTGTACAGAAACTTCAGAAACAAGCTACTGTACACAAACTACTGACAGAACCAAGTTCCAGCAAAACAAAGCCCCTTCCTCAAAGGAGCTTCCATATGCTGTTGAAAAGACCATGTTCATTAAAGGGAAAAATGATTCAATAAAATATTTAGTTGCAGAATGCTCAAGTGCTAATAAATCCATACCCAGTGTTCTATAACTCAGTGAGCTCCTATTTTAGTTTCAGAGGAGTTACATATTTTAATTTCCAAACAGATGTTAGCCTGTCCTAAAAGTCTTGTGTTAGTTACCTCTCTAGTGGAACAGCACATCTCATTTTAACTTTTTTTCAGAGATGAGAAAGTTAAGGTTCAGAGAAGCTAGGTTATTTTGTTTATAGTCTTTACCTTTACACTTGTGTATCTCCAATTCCCAGAATACAGTATGTGTGACCTCCACCCCTAAAAAAAGTCAGCACATTAATTTAGCCAAATTAAAATGATTAGAAGCAGCAGATTTAGGGTTACACTCATGTCTTCTGATTCGGGGGCTATTCCAAAGCTCTAGGGTAGTTTCCAGTTTGAATAAATTAGTGTAGAATCCTAGACTTTCAGAACTGGAAAGGATCTTAGAGCCCATTTAGTCTCCAAATACAAATTAGCATGTGCAATAGAAACTGCTGTGCATGATTATCTTATGTGTACATAGCAGTTCACCGTCATTTTGAGGTGAAAATCATTATCAGAAGCAGTATCTTTGGACTTAACCTGTACATGGCAAAACAGATGAATAGTACTTGCTGATCTTTACCATAACTTATGTGAGCTGGGGAATTGTTGCATATCCGAAGGTATATTTTGAAATTTTAATCATTTCTTTTTTTAATGGTATAGAAACTAGTTTTGAATATGCTAAAATCAGGAGAAATGCTTTTACTCTGTCATCTGAATTCCAGTCATGTACAAATACTGAAAAGTAATTATCTAAAAGTGCTCAATTTCTGTAAAATACCTGCAGTTTCTTAATTAGATCTATCTGAATAGTTCTTTAGGTGGATTTAAGCAACTGCACACTGCTTAAATATCTTAAGCTAGACATGGAGAGAGTATATTGAAGTAAATTAGATAGACTATTTTGGGGAGTTTGAGGGGATGACAAAGAACAATAATTATAACTCAAAAATAAAAAGGGTGTACTGGTGTGCCCTGGTGGCTCAGGCATTAAGCCCGTGCTGAGAATCAGTCCACTAACAGCCCAAAGACCCCAGCTCGCAATGTGGGGTGGGAAGGAACAACTGAAAATGAACACCTAAATAAATAAAATACTTCTTCCCTTTCCTTCCTTCTTCCTGCCTGTGTCCTGTCTGCCTTCTTTGCTCCAATAAAAAAACTGGGAGTGCCATAAATATAATATCAATAACCTGCTTAAGAATTATAAGCAATAATCACAGAAGGACAGGGAATTGTAGAAATTGTTCATAGATTAGATTTTTAAGGCAGAACTTTGGAGTAGGACATTGATTCACTTAGTGGGAAAATCCATTCATTCATTCATTCATTCATTTATTCAGTATGTACTTACCAAGCCAACTGGATATCATGGATACCATATTGAATATGACACACTGATCCCCGTTTTAGTGGAGTTGATTGACCAATGACAAAGACAAGCAGTCAACATGCAATTATGATTAAGTATGAGAATATTGAAGTAAACAGTGTTTTGGTGACATGTGGAAGGAGGAAAGGCAGATCTGTTTTAGACCATCAGACAAGGCCTACTTGAGTACCTAACAATTAAGCTAAAACCTAAAGATTAAACAGAAGCTAGACAGGTGAACAGGGACAGGAAAAATATTCCAGACAGATGAATCAATGTGCGCAAAGACCAGTGAGAGAGCAAGTGGTTTCCAGCAACTGCATTAAACACAGAACAGTTAGCTCAAGAGAATGAAGAAATGCCAATATATGCGACTGGAGACAAACCTTTGATGGACTTGTAAGCCCTATTTCTAGAAAGCAATGGAACCATCAAAGGAATATAAATAGGGGATGTGACATGATCTTACACGTATTTTGGGTGGAACATTTTAGCTCTGAGGAGCAGAGGCCACAGATTACAGAGGCCAGAGTTCACAACAGTAATGATGGTGGAAAAAAGTTGGAGGTATAGATAGTAAAATCAACAAGTATGGCAAGCAGTAGAATGCAAGGGTGGGGGGGATGGGGAGAGTCAAGAATAACAGGAGTTTCTCATAGTTCTGAGATGGGGAAGTTTAGGAAACACATAATATTGGGCAGAAATCATGGTGAGTTTTGCTTTGAATATTTGGCTTTGAAATTTGGCTTTGAAATTTATGAACTATTCATTTGTATCATGTTGCTAGGGAGTGAAAGGAGCATCAGAACAGTATTGAAGTATGGGAGAGATGGAGAAATATTTAAAGAATAGTCTGTCTGGGGAGTAAAGAACTAAAGGAGAGAATTGTGAGAAAGGCCAGAGTCAGAATCTAGGGGGTGAAAAAAACAGGTCAGACTAGAGTGTGCTTTCATTCAAATTAAAACATCATTCCAAAAATAAGAATAGAAATACCATATGAACCATTCTTCTGGTTATTTATCCAAGAATACAAAAACACCAATTCCAAAAAATATATACACTCCTATGTTCATCACAGCAGTATTTATAACAGTTAAGATGTGGGAAGAACTTAAATATCCACCAACGGATGAATATATAAAGAAGATGTCACACACATGCATACACATGTGCACACACGCATACGAAGTGGAATAGAATTCAGCTATTAAAAAGATGAAATCTTGCCATTTGCAACAACATAGATGGTCTTTTGCTAAGTTAAATAAGTCAGATGGATAAAGACAAACACATGATTTCACTCATACGTAGAAGAGAAAGAGTGGCTGGAAACTAGACTTTGGGTGGTCATCATGATGTAGTACATGCAGAGTTGAGGTATAAAGCTGTATAATGGAAACTTATGCCATGTTATAAACCATTTTACCTCAATAAAAAATGAAGAATTTCAAGCACTCTATCCTTTGTATGGGAAAAGAGTGAAGAGTTCATTTTCCTAAGGAAATGAAGGATTTTGCGACAATCATCCCAGGTGATTGGAATGGTAAAATAAAGTAAAAAAGTTATCCTTCTTTCTCTCCCTTTGTCTGATCCAGTCAAACTCCGAGAGTTCTCAGTAGGACTAATTTATTCATTCTAATACCCAACCATGATTCTGTCTCCTCTTTGAGAACCCTTCACTTCAGATCCGCATTGTCTACATGACTCGCTCTGACAAAACAGAAAGCAAAAACTTCCTGTTTCGAACTGAACTCGTTTTCCTTCCTTCTGAGGTCAGCAATTTTTTGCCTTCATTTATGATGTGCAGTTCCTACATTTAGAACATTCATCTTCAGGTGTTAGCTATTTAAATTATCACAGTATCATATGAAGCAGGTAGGGCAGATATCTTTAGTCCTTTTTGTAAACATTAGAAAACTAAGGTTTAGGGACACAGAGATTCATACAAGGACAAGACTCACTTGGGAAACGAAAGCAGGTCTTCTGAAGCTAGAGTTAGATCTCTTCTACTCTGCTGATAAGGGATAAGGAGTTACGGAGTTTTTCATCCCCTAAGTCAGAAATATATAATATGTAGCACATATGCTATTAAATTTCACTTCCTGAAGATAGAGTGAACATCAATCAAACGTCAATAATGAATAATGCCTCTCCACTAATTTTAGATGCAGCCTCTAAATCCTCATCAACAGAATAATTCAATTAGCAACTACCTGTGAATCTAAGCTGGTTTATGATGAAATCTACTTTCAGTGCTTACCTTAGGCACTTGCATTTTTAATCAGGGCTTTTAAATACCTAAAAGTTTTATAGGCATTGAGCCATGATTCTGTACACTAGACAGTTATGAGATCCTGGGATGTCACATTGCAGATCTCTTCCTTACTTATAAAATACACGATCTCTAAGGTTTCTTCCCATTCCGACAGCAATTTTATGTAAAGTTCTAGGCCTGTTGACAGGATAGGTTATTTTAAAGCAAGAGTGATCTTCCCACTGCTCCTCAAGTCACATCATATAGACTTCCACTTTCCTTATTTTCTTCTTGGCTTAGCCCAGCTAATCACTATTTATGTTTCACAATTCATGCTAGTCCATACAGTTTTGTAGAATATTAACCAATTCTCTAAAACATAGTACAGGAAACTGTCTCTACTTTTTCTTTTGGTCTCTTCATAGGTTGGGAATACATGTTGCATACAGATTACAGGAGTCTTTGGATGAGTATAAAAAGGAAGAGACTTTAGGATCAGAGAGAAAAGCATTTAAATCCTGAGTCCATCTTTGATGGGTGAAAGACAACCTTGGTCAATGTAACATCCTAAGTCTTGGATTCCTCATCTCTTAAGCAGGTACAATATATCTGACTTACAGTATGTTCTCTTTGAATTAGAAAGATATGCGTACAGTCACCCTGGTGGAGTAGTGATTCAGTAACCTGTCTCTGGCCAAAGTGTAGGCCGCATACATCCCAAGAACTTGGATTTGCTTCCCAGACCAGGGAAAGCAACCGAGTGGTACAACTAAATAAAAATAGATAAAATAGCTTCTTCCTCCTCACTCTTCCTGCCTGCCTGCCTGTTCCACTTCATTTCTACCTGCATTTTCCTTTAAAAAAAATAAAGCAAGGAAGGAAGGAAGGAAGGAAGGAAACAAGGAAACAAGGGAGGGAGGGAAGGAGGGAGGGAGGGAGGGAAGAGAAACATATGTAAAGTTACGTAAAGTTTCTATCACAGTCTGGCACATGGAAGATAAAAATTTTAAATGATGATTCGAATTCAAGACACTGCACTTGGCTTATGTATTAACCTTGAAAAATAAAGTGATGTCCTTTTGGTTCCATATATTCTCCTCAGAAGACTGGCAAACTGTTAAAATTAGACAATCCGACTACATTCCCATAACCTCTCCAATGAAAAGGAAATGCTATGATATGTAGAACTGTGATTTTATTCCTTGACATTAATTCAAGATGTGATTCCTGAGCAAACTACAAATCCTACCACAGCCACAGATGCAGAAATGTAACATATTATCTCTTAGGATTATCATCTTGCTCTAAACAGAACCCAAATAAATGATGGGGTAACAGCAAACCTATTTGTTCAAACTCTGTGTTCTAGTACAACTAGGTAAATGGTCCTATTTTTGTTTTGTCAGACACAAAAGACACAAAAGAAAGAATAGTAACTTAAACTGGATATATATCCACCAAAGGGTCACTGTAGATTTGAGAAGCAAATAGCATCAATGGGAACAAATACCTTCAGATTCTATTGAAGTGTGCTATAAAGCAGAGAGATGAGAAAAATAGGTTTTGATAGAATTCTGAAGAACAGTGGGGTAGCTCTGTGGGCTAAAGAGCAGAGGGGTGGCTGTGGAACTGCTAGAATTTTCAGTATGAAGTTGAGGAGTCAATCTAGACTATCTTGCCTAAACTGTCCTTTGCCTTTAAGTGATACCCGCCAGTGCCTCCCCAAGCCTTGGTTCTGGAATTAGGAAAATGAGAAAGATGAAGCACATGATCTCTGGGGCTGAGTCTAACAAGCTATGCCACTGCATGTATCAGAAATGACAAATGCATACAAAGGTCTGGCAGAGAACAATTATGGCGCCCCCTGGAGACTCACACTAAGGTGTGAATCATGTACAGCCCAAGGACCTAGGTTCAAGGGGTACGGGGGAGGGGTGGGGGGCTATCAAAATAAATAAATTTAAAGTGCTTCCTCCTCCTCTTCATTTCTTAAAATGCTTCTCACTCCTTTCCCTTATTTTCTATTTTTTAAAAAACATGATGCACCCTAATGGCCTAGCAGGTAAGTCTGCCGCCTCTGGCTGGCACAGTCCGCATACATCCCAAAGACCCAGGTTCATGACCCAAGACCAGGGAGAACTACCAAGATGAACAACGAAATAAAATAAAGAAAAAAGCTTCTTCCTCTCTCTGCCTGCCTGTCTACTCACCTTCATCTCTGCTTGAACCTTTCCTTTAAACGTTTTTTAATAATATTAATTATGTGCTTCTGCTGAGTTCAGATGCAGTTAAAGGGGAGCAAAAATCTTTCACTTCCAAAATATTTATCTTTTTGGAATAAGTAGTATTTAACAGGAAGTTTTTTTAGGGATGGTGAAGGTTACCGTTGTGTAAGAAACATACACATGTGCAAAGAAAGATGTCTCTCTATGAAGGTATTTCTTTTACTCTATAGAGAAGATCTAATCCCTTTAATGTATGGAGAAAGCATAACATAAGTCTGATAAAGGCCATACTCCTCTTTACTACGCTTCTTGGCTGACTTCCCCCAACCTCCTCCAATGTCCTTTGTCTCTAGTTGAAGATATTTAATGTGGCAACTTAATCCACATTGTGAGTTACTCAGTTTTACTGGTTTTCTCCCATGTACACAGAAGGCAGACATGTTACTAAATTTTTTTTTTATATTATCAGTCTGTCTGATGTATATTTTATTATTTGCCAGTCTTGAAGAACCGAAAAGGGTATGGGAAGATTTCCTCCTGTTCTTCTACACAAACGTAGGAACCTTTTCAAGGAGGTAGCCACCAATAATCATCAGAGATGGCTGCAATTTGAAATCCATTACCGGTACTGATAAATGTATTTAAATTCCAAACTGTCTGAAATACTTGCACAAATGATGAGTGGCTTTTCAAAATCAATTCAACTCTGCCTACATAACTGAGTAAATTTCTTTGTAGATTATATAGGCAGAGAAGGGGCAGGTAAGTCAGCTGATGCCTCAGAAGATTTGAAGAAAAACTGAGCAAGTTCTCCCTTATTCCTCACTCTCCACAATAGGCTTATTGTTTCCTCTGAAATGAAAACTCCCCTGAAAGTAGTCCAAAGAGGGAGCCAGCACCACATGCATAAGGATTAAAAGACTTGGATTACTGATGACAGGGTGATTTTGAGTAAATAATCTCTGAGCTTTTGCTTCCATATCTTTAAAGTGGAGAGAAAAATATTTTACAGGAAAAAAAATAAAGGACTGTTGCAAAAAGTAGATAAGGTAAGTAAAAGTGCTTTGAAAAAAATAATAAATGCACAAATATGTGATACTAGTATAAGCCCTGTATGAGCTAACACCTTTGGAGAATTTATTTGACAATCAATTAATATTAAAAAAATGAGCCAGACTTTCTGGATTCCAGGAAAAGACAAGAACAGTGACAGGAGAAGCCAAACACCAAATTCACAGCTTATCAAGGTGCCTTTCTCTTCTGTCCTAAAGGATTATTCCTTCTTCAACAAAGTGCCTCTGAGGGTCCTCATGGAACAATAATCAGGACTTCAATGTACTTTTCTTAAAAACAGCATTTTTCATTCATTCTACTATACCCCTTCCCATTCATCTTTACCTGGGGATTCTCTTTCTCTTATGACAGAAAACTTAGGAACTCCAGACCTCCTGCCACCATCTGAAAAATTCAGTTGCACAATGTCAGTGAAGAACGTTTGAAATTTTTAGGACATTCATTAAACTCTGAGTGAATTCTTGGGGTGGGGGTGGGGGTTCTTAAAAGTTCTGTTTAGTAAGGTGCTGGCTGAGAAGCAGTCCCTCAGCTTTCCTTCCATGTATCTGGGGCATCTGTCCTAGCCCGGGACAAATCAACAGAGTGAGTGAACTCACGTTCCCATCAGATCCAGAAATCAATCCCCAAAGCCATACAGAAGTCAGGGAAAGTATGTTTAGCCAGAATTTTGTCACTACCTGACTTAAGTGTCTTTTACATATCTGGTATAAGAGAGTAGTGTTCTGGAGAACTCTTAGGAAAAGCACAGAACATCCTAGAAAAGTGGGGAGAAAAGTTGGAGACATAAAGGAGGTAATTCCAAGTGGCTGTTTGTTCTAATTGTATAGAAATGCATGGGCAGAAGTGAAATAAGAGAGACTTTAGCAAATGATCCTCAAAATATTTTAAGGGCTAAAAAACGAAATAGGAATAAAAAAGACCAGAAACAAATGGGCCTTGCATCAAAGACATTCATTATCTCTCATTATCAAGGATCTTGGAGTGGGAAAGGATCCCCAAATCACCTGATACTAAATCTGGTTTTGGTTAAGTTTATTATTTCCTTTTTTATAAGTGAAAGTAATGAATCCTGGAGTAGTAAAGTGGCTAACTGAGAAAGGATGGCACAGATAATCCTACATTTCCTGTAACTATATATGAAGTAAGATACCAACAGACTGCATGAATTTAAGAAGTATAAAAAAAGAGAGAAGTTGGAAATGAGAAAGACAGTTACGACCACCTACTAGACACAGGACTGCCAATATAGATTTTTTTAAAGAGGTACTATTAAAAATAATATATACTTATTGCTCTTTAAAAAACAACAGATTACTTAGGGCACTAGTGAATGATAATTACCTATTGGGTATTTTCATTGCCAGCAACAAAATTTTCACAACAAAGTTTTCAGTGTATCCTTAAACAATCCAATGGGGTCCATCTACATGGCAGCATCATATGTTTGGTCATGTTCAACGTGCAAAATTGAGGAAGGACCGCAGTAAGTGACTCTCAGTGATATATTCAATGTCATAATGAGTTATCAGTACTGAAACAGTCACAAATAACAGAATGAAGAGAAAATTCCCTGAAACAAAACTGGCTAGAATGTGTGTTCTTTCAATGTGAACAGGACTGAGATTATTAGAATAAGCAGAGAGTGGGAAGATAATCTTCTAGAACTAATTCATCTCTGTAACTTCCCTTGTGTCAGAGTCGTGAAGAAATAAAAACAGACTCCCTATAGGAAATATTAGCTAGCATCCATAAGAGTATTCCAGAAAAAAGCATTATGACTTTCAGAAGTTTATATCTCACTAAATTTTTCAGAACAAACAAAAAATCTACACAGATTCTAAAATA